>WOVY01000840.1:600000-802500 GCA_013436015.1 Rhipicephalus annulatus
TGTCGCTATGTGTCGCCGATAGCCAGTGCCACAGCCAATGCGCTGAGCTGAAAGCGAACTAGCGCTCTCAGAGGCGGGGAGGAACATTCGGCGGGCCACACCAAAGGCGGGATCGACCGGCGGTTGTAGAGAACTCAAAATAAATTTCATGAGAGAATCTGAGTGTGCTCCGCAAGTTTTTCCTACCTATGGACGACGTAATACACGACGGGCTTCTCACATTATTTATGTCATGACCATCCAGACATATTCGTCATACGCTGTTATCATAATTACCCATGAAAGTTTAGTCTACCCAACATAAGGAGGCCGTCAACACAGCGCTCAGACGTGGATGACTAGATGAAGATATGTAGATATATACGAAGATAGACAATCTACAATTGCATACATCCGCTGACAAGGAATTTGCTATGTGACGATTCTCCCAGCCCCTTTTTTTGGCCCCGAATATCTGCGGAGAACAGGTATGAAAACATTAGGACATCGATCTGTAATGTGCAGTGAAGGGCAGCTTTCAGTAAATTTATTCTGTATGCGCAGCGCCCCGCAGCATCAAGTAACTATACCGACAAACAAAGAGACAGGGCATCAGAGCAATAAAAAACAGGAACAACTTTATTCCAACACGAAATGTCACGCAGATGAACCCTCAAGTATACCACTCAGTAGACTTCGCGGTCGCAGGATGTACTCTCGCTGAGCGCCAACACATTCTCGTAAAAGCGCTCCAGTCGGATCAAGATGAAGTCATAATCACACCTGGTCGTGCGGCCTCCGAGCGGATTGCTCCCTTCCCAAACCATTCGTCGCATCTGGAGTCGTACAGTGCGAAAATGCGCCTTGTGGGACTTCAGTAACGTCATAAGGACAAATTTCCTGAGCTCGGGCGAGTATGACGAGCCTGGATCCAGGGCGTCCTCGACCTCATCGCACACGGCCATCCTGAGGGTCTCGTGGAGCAGGTAGTCGTTGTAGGCTCCACCCTCGTTCAGTCGTCCCCTGACCAGAGCCGGGACGTTGTGGTAGGGGTCGTCCGTCATGATCGATTGGAGGGCGATGAGCACCGTCCTCAGGTAGTGCTCAGAAGAGTTCCACATGGGTCCCGACCACGTCCCCAGAAGAGAGAGGCATATCATGCCGTTTTCATTGGCGTTCGGCACGCACCGTACTCGTCCTTCGTCGGTAGTCAGAAGCTTGAGGAGAGGTGGCTTAGCCAAGAAGGCGGGTGGGCACTTGAAAACAAACCAGAAGAAGCCACCTTCCTAAGGCGTGCCCGCAGGCCCCAGTAAGAGGCCGTGGATTCTGCTCACGTCCCTCTCATCCGGTACGATGATGACTCCGGGAATGAGCAGAGCGTAGATGTCCATGCCGGGATGCCTGACCTGGCGCAGACAGTGGAACAAAGGCGTTCCGATGTTCTTAAGCTTTCAGGATTGCTTCTGTGCAGACCATATTGTTACGTACCGAAGCTTCTGGCACTATGCCGTTGACGGAGCTCGAGCCTCTTTCACCGGCAACGCGCGTGTTTCTCCACGGAGCGCATGAAATCTTCGTTATCCTTCTTTTGCTATATTACACGTCGACATTTAAGCTGCTGCAAAGAAAAAGGTGAATCAAGGAAATTAGGTAGGTCGTTTGGTTAGTTGAAATATACTGTATGGTGTGAATGGTGGAAGCAATTGTTGTGCGCACTCTTTCTGTTTTCAGTTACGTTCGTTCTTTATTTTGTTATGAGTATTATTATCTTAAAGATAAAAAAATTCAAATAATCATTTCTTGGCAAAACTTCCCCGAGTGGGTATGAGCCATAGAAGAGGCCCCAATATCATCTTTACTATCAATGTGCTTTCTTACAAAAGTGCAACCCCTAATGTCGGGTGGGTGGCTGATGAGGGAATATGCCATTTGAAGGAACGTCTTTCTGATTTTCTACATATATCGGCCAATTCAGAACGGTAATTCACATCGGTATTCGAGAAGCATATTGATGCTTATCAGCAGAATAAGTGAAATACGGATGAAGAATAGGAGAGAAGGGATTTTGTTCCACAGTTATTTCCAAGCCTGGCTGTGTACAGGAAGTACCGCAAGAGGATGAAAAGAAAAACTTGTGAGACTTCAATATTATCTGCAGTGTAAATCTATAATATTTTTTCTACGAGTTGAGAGAGATTCATACTTGTAAATGTGAGCGCGTCACGACGTTTTCAATGATAGACGAACAATGTAGACAGTTGGCAATTTCAGGTGCCCCAAAAAGATATATTGAAGCAGCTTCACTGAGTGAAAATCGCGCAGACTAATTAAGCAGTGGAGCTGGTGGTATCATAATACTATTTGATTCTGTGCTGTAGGCCAGTGTGCTCAGATTCGGGTCCACGTTAAAGAAACCCAGGTGGTCGGAATGTACGGAACCCTCCACAACAGCGTCTCTCATAATAATAACATGGCTTCGCGACGTTAAAAGTAATCAATAATTTCATTCTGTGACTTTGTTTTGCACTAGCATTTTCACGGTCTTGACTGTTTGTTCAGTGTTCACGGCCCCAAGTCAGTGAAATCGCTGGGAATTCCCAATAATAATGTTGTCGTGCATTATCTGCCTCATTGTAAAGTCGAACTCCGGTACAAGCCATTGGCGTGAAACCTCAGCTTGTTTCACTTGAGCGTCTGCAACTTCTGCCCTCCGATTTAGCTTGGCTTCAAGCCTTCGGTATCAATTTCCAGTTGATGGTCCTGCCGGGCAGCTTCTGCCGGAGAACGCGTGACTTAGGCCTTCACCGGACATTCCAGTTATGGAAAAGTTTTTTTTTATATTTAGTGCACCAGTGTATGAGTTTCGCCCTTACGGGACATTCTAGTTATATACAAGTTCCTAATATTTTGTGCACCGGGGCAAAATTAGCGCTCACCAGACTTCAAGTTATGAACAAGTTCTTCATTTTCACTGCATCGGAGGAAAGTTTCGGGCCTCCCGCTTTCAGCTGCAGATAACCGCTTAGTAAAAGCGCAGAGAAGGCACACGCTGCATTATCGTATATCCTAAACAACTCTGCAGTTAAATATCAGGAATACAAATATTAAACTGTCATTGCCTGTGGCGATTATGTAGTGGTGACCTGCTGGAGCCTTGCCATAGGGATCTCACATGCACATAAATCAATCAATCAATCAATCAATCAATCAATTGGTTGGTCAGTCATTCGAAAACTCCTGCAAACAAATGAACTATCCAGCAAGCAAACAAACTAAACAAATACAAACATACAATGTCGCATGACTAAAAAGATAAACTTATTCCATTTAGAGAGTTGAAGTTTAATCGGTAGTCATGTGGATCACGCCTGTAGTCACGTGGTGTGGGTATGCGTCACGCGGTATGACTCGAAGTTTCGCTCATGATCACGGGGTGGGAACACGTATATTCAATCAGACTTCAATGTCACGTTTCAATCGATGCAACAGCAAGACGGCATTCTGTCTCCCGCATGGGGTTTCCAAATAATGCACCATTTCATGTGCATTATTGGTCACCCTCTCCCAATCATTAACGCGTAACTCTGACTCCCGCCCTCACTGTTGTACGTCACGCAACATTGCGTTGATCGATTTGACAGGCCGCTAGCCATTCCTTCTATCTGAGTCTTCTTGGAACGTCTTTACGACAGCTATCATTTGCCCCACTGCTGTGGTCTCGTGGCTAAGGTACTCAGCTGCTGACCCGCAGGTCGCGGGATAAAATCCCGACTGCGGCGGCTGCATTTCCGATGGAGGCAGCAATGTTGTAAGCCCGTGTGCTCAGATTTGGGTGCACGTTGAAGAACCCCAGGTGGTCAAAATTGCCGGAGCCCTCCACTATGTTGTCTCTCGTAATCATATAGATCTATTGGGACGTTAGACCTAACTTATCAATCAATATCAGCTATCATTGATCGACGGTGTGCCGCCGGAATTTATCGTAGTATGGCATTGACCTGGAGAGCCCGCATTTCGAGAATTTTCCGTCAATGAATGGAATCGATCACTCTGACAAACAAGCCATGGAGGGTGCGAGTCCTGTATAAAACAGCAGGTGTATCAATATCTTCATACCCACTTCCTCGCCCCTCAGCGGTGGTCTAAAAGCTGAGGTGCTCGCCTGTGGACACGCAGGTCGCGGGATCAAATTCCGGCGTCGGCGGTTGCATTTCTGATGGAGGCAGAAATGCTGTGTGTCCATGTGCGGAAATTTTGACCACGGGTGGTCAACATTTCTGGAGCCATCCACTACTGCTTCTAACACATGTGCTTCCGGGACGTCACACTCCACATATCAATCAATCAATATCCCTTCACTTGCAGTTCTAGTCGGGAATTGAACATGAGCCACGGCACTTCATCCTAATGTAGTGGAAGTAAGTGATATATGACAATATGGCGACAGCGTTATTAAAAAAAGAATCTGCGCGATGCTACCAATCAATTTTCTAAATGTTTCCTAGCCAGTCAATCGTATCATGTGCCTGATTGTTTAGTAATAAACTAATAAACGGCAAATCGATCAAGTAGTCAATCTCTGTACCTTATCCGGTTGAAAATGAACTGTGTGCGAGGAGATCGCAAAGTACACGGGCCTCTACTGATTCACCTCCATCGAAATCCGATAACCGTGTCCAGGATCGAGTCAGCAATCTTCAGGTCGGCAGGCGAGAACCTTAGCGACTGATTCATCGCGGTGGACATTTCTTCATCCAATCATGCGTGAAAAGCAAACAAAAAGCGTCGCTATAGAAGAAGCTACCGCAGTTCCTGCTTCCATCTGCTTACAGTAAATGCCCAAGGTCGCCGCATGCGTGCGTCCTGTTTCACTGAAGAAGAAATCCAGCTGTTTCGCTACAATTTTTAAACACGCGCGAATTATTCTTTGCAGCGTATCGCATTGTTATGGAATCGTTGCAAGGATAGAGGAATCGTCGGATCGCGTTTACGTGTTAGCAATTAATGTGCACCATGTGCGTCTTGTTTGGCGACAGGTGCTGCAGTATGCAAGATCTCTCGAGCAGAAGTTTTGGATCGACGACATGCCAGCAGTAGCTGTTAGCTCGGCTATGAAATATTGGCATTCTGCACTCTGCATGCAAGATGAGTTAACCGGCGCGTTGTAATCGCAATCAGTCGGTTATCTCGTCGTCCATTCGGAAATTTTGGCAGATTTCAGGTTTCTTACGGATGGTTATGAAGAGTGAGGCCTCGCCGGTCTTGTTGGGTAGAGTTTTGCGAGGGCCAACGCCGGGCAGGGAGTATGCAGGCAGGTTCAAGGCAAAAGCCAGTCTGAAGGAAACAAAACGGTTATGTTTACAACGTATGTACAGAACGTGCACGAGAAAGCCTCCGACGATAAAATGCGCCGGCCTTTTATAGGCGCCGAGGCAGTCAAGGCGGAGGGCACTACGCGCTGTTGGACGCGCGAAAGTCTTGAGGGATGTGTCCGTTGTCTCTGACGAACGCCACCGGTGCCCCTGATGGACACGTCAGTGTCTCTTGGGTGAACCCCTGCAAGAGACGCGAGAGAGCACTGCCCAGCTTATAGTGAGCTCATAACAGCCTCTCCATAGAGTAACATAGTAAACATATTGCCGCATTCAACCTGCAGAGGAGAGCTCGCACAGCCAGAGAGGAAGACGAAGCTCTTGCCCGGTCCTCTTTCCGAGCGCCTTTCATTTTTAATTAAAGTGAGCTCTTCTATATCGAACTCCTGCTGTGTCTGCGTCGTGACACTGGTGGAGGTGCTGGGTACATGTCCAGGACACCTTCCAACAGCCCGGGATCTAGTCCACAAAGACTTCCGCTCGTCGAAACACCCGTTCACCGCGCCAGCCGCCGCCTGTTAGGCCTGAGCCCAGAGTTCGGTCCTTGGACGGAAAACATAACCGCGCCGGGAAGCAGTTGCCCCACCATGACGAGCCCAAGCACGACACAGGTGACTGTTTTCACCCCTAAAACTCCTGTGGACTTTCATAGCAACACATATGAGGACGCAGATGACTGGCTTGAGGAGTTCGAGCGCACAGCCAACGTTAACGGGTGGAACGCCGCACAGAAGTTGGGGTACGTGTATTTCCTTCTTCAAGACGGGGCTCGCACGTGGTTCACAAATTGCGCGTGGTCAACGTGGGACGAGTTCCGGCGGAAGTTCCTGGACACCTTCGCAAATACCGAAAGGCGGGAGCAGGCACAACGACTCCTTGAATCACGGATACAAAAGCCCAACGAGTCTGTAGCAATGTTTGTTGAGGACATGGCTCGTCTCTTTCATCGAGCCGATCCCGATATGTCCGAGAACAGAAAGATCAGTCACCTCATGCGTGGTGTTAAAGAGCAGCTGTTTGCTGGTCTCGTACGGAACCCACCTTCAAGCGTCGACGAATTTTCGAAGGAGGCGACCGCCATAGAACGCGCACTACAGCTACGGTACCGCCAGTACGACCGTCCAAGCAACAGCGGACAAATCAGCGCAACCGCCGTGACCACCGTGACACCTGACGAGCGTTCTTTGCGTGACCTGATACACGAAATTGTACAAGAAGAGGTGAAGAAGCTCGCTGCCACACCGAATGACTGCGCGATTGCGTCGGTCACAGAAGTTGTTCGCCAAGAAAAAAGGCAAGCGCTTTCACTTCCCGAGCCGAACACTGAAATAGTTAGGCCAACATATGCAGATATTCTCCGTCGACAGCCAAGATCTAACGTGCCGCCACCTAAACAGTACCACCAGCAACAGACTCCGACAGTGCCTTGGTACTACAGGGAAACGTCGACGCCGATGCGACCCCCACTCCGCAAAACCGACATATGGCGTACCCCTGACTACAGGCCCCTGTGCTTCCATTGTGGGGAAGCAGGCCACATCGTGCGGTATTGTCCTCATCGCGTTGCCGGCTATCAAGGATTTCCGTACACTACCCCTCGGCGCTATTTCGACGGAAGACGCAACGTTGAAACGAGCGCGACGATCCCGCAAGACGTTTCTCCTGGGTTCCGGTCACGCTCGCCCTCCCCAGGTCAATTTCCCCGATCTAATAGGGGTAGCACCAGGGACATGGCGAGAGGAAGGTCTCCCAGTCCACGCCGGGGAAACTAAAAGCAGCGACCTTATGGGGGAAGGTTGCGAATTTCCGAAGATTTGAAAATCCCCCATTACCGCCGCATGAAGTGCCGCACATTTCGAATGAACCGACGAAAGACGAGATTGTCACCGCCGACATTACACTTTCAATTGACGGTCACGACGTGACCGCACTTGTCGACACTGGTGCGGACTTTTCAATAATGAGTGCGAATCTGGCCGACCAACTCAAGAAGGTAAAAATGGAATGGACGGGGCCGCAAATTAGAGGAGCCGGAGGCCAGCTGCTGACACCTACCGGAAAGTGCACCGCACGAATCAAGATTGGGGATTCATCATTCGTGGCAACCTTCGTTATTCTTGCTGAGTGTTGTAAACAGGCCATCTTGGGTATGGATTTCCTGCGGGAGTACGGTGTCATTATAAATATACCGGACGGTGTACTGACCTTCTCAGCGGACCATAGCGCAGTGCTGCAGCGCAAGCCCATGCGCGTGATTGACGACGTGACCATGCCACCGTTGTCATGCCGCCTCCTCTCTGTCACGTGTAACACGCAGCATAGTAGAGAAGGTGTCGCGGAACAAATATCGACGATTTTACTTTCTCGAGGAATCGCTATTGCCAGAAGTCTCGTCAGTGTAGTGTCTGGGCAAGCAGAGGTCCTGTTGACAAACTTCAGCAACGAGCGTCGACACATTGCAGAGGGTACCACAGTTGCATACTTCGAAGAAATTGTAGAATTCCGCGAGTGCTTCGCAGTACAACAGGCAGAGACACCGGCCGCTTCAACACCACTGCCTGTCGACGTGAGCACAGATTTATCGCCAGCGCAGAGGCAGAGTCTTCTAGATATTCTCGGCCAGTTTGAAGATTGTTTTTCGTCTACCTCGAGGGTAAATCAAACGCCACTGACAAAGCACTGAATTATAACGGAAGAGATGGCAAGACCAATTCGACAAAACCCATACCGCGTGGCACCGAAAGAACGCGAAGCAATCCAAGAACAAGTCCAGAAAATGCTCAATGATGACATCATTCAGCCGTCAAAAAGCCCTTGGGCATCACCGGTAGTGCTAGTTAAGAAGAAAGACGGCAGCTTACGCTTCTGTTTGGACTACCGCAAGCTGAACCGCGTGACAAAGAAAGACGTATATCCACTACCGCGTATTGACGATTCACATGACAGGCTGAGGCATGCACGCTTCTTCTCGTCGATGGACCTGAAAAGCGGTTATTGGCAAATCGAGGTCGATGAGCGGGACAGAGAAAAAAATGCTTTTGTTACGCCTGACGGGCTTTACGAGTTTAAAGTCTTGCCCTTCGGATTGTGCTCAGCCCCAGCAACATTTCAGAGACTGATGGATACCGTCCTATCAGGCCTTAAGTGGCAGACGTGTCTGGTATACCTCGACGACGTCATTGTTTTCTCACAAACATTCGAGGAACATCTAAGACGGCGGCTATTAGTATTTCGAGCAATACGGTCCGCTGGCTTATCGCTGAAACCTGAGAAATGTCATTTCGGTTTCAAGGAACTCCGATTCTTAGGACATGTGGTGAGCCATGAAGGTGTTCGTCCGGACCCCGACAAGATCGACGCCGTCCGAAAATTTCCGGTGCCAACAGAAAAGAAGGCCGTAAGACGTTTTATTGGCCTTTGCGCCTACTACCGCAGATTTATCGCCAATTTCTCGCACATAGCGTCGCGCTGAACACGCATAACGAGAGACGATGTTCCATTTTTATGGGGCGAAAGGAACAGGCAGCATTTGACGGTCTACGACAGCGCCTGCAGACACCCCCTGTGCTTGCTCACTTTGACGACGACGCTCCAACCATGATCCACACTGATGCCAGCAACGTAGGTTTAGGCGCTGTACTCGTCCAGTGGCAAGACTCAGCCGAGAGAGTGATTGCATATGCAAGTAGGACGCTTTCCCGTGCCGAGTCCCATTATTCCACAACGGAAAAGGAATGTCTTGCTGTAGTATGGGCAGTTCTGAAGTTTCGCCCATACCTCTACGGCCGTCCCTTCTACGTAGTCAGCGACCACCACTCTCTTTGCTGGCTGACCAACTTGAAGGACCCATCTGGTCGGCTCGCGCGCTGGAGCTTACGCCTACAAGAATTCGATATGACGGTCGTCTATAAGTCGGGACGACAGCACTCTGATGCTGATTGCTTATCCAGGTCGCCTATAAAGCAAGATGATGTCTCAGAAGATGATGACAAGGCATTTTTAGGAGTGGTCGACACGGTCACCATTTCGTCTAAGCAGAAAGAAGACAGTGAGTTGCTCCCTCTTATTAATTTTCTTAACGGCCAGTCTACAAGCGTTCCCAAGATATTTGCAAGGAGCCTGCCATCATTCTGCTTGCGCAGTGGTGTCCTATACAAGAAGAACTTTGCCCCCAGCGGAAATGCCCACTTACTTGTCGTCCCGACATCCATTCGCGATGAGATCCTGAGCGCTTGTCACGATGAGCCAACCACCGGCCACCTCGGATACACGCGCACATTGGCCAGAATCCAACAAAAGTACAACTGGCCGAAGCTTCCAGGCACTGTAAAGCATTACGTCCGCACGTGCCTCAATTGTCAACGACGAAAATCGCCACCTTTAAAACCAGCCGAATTGTTGCAACCAGTTCAAGTGCCCACCATGCCTTTTGCACAAATCGGAATGGATCTCCTTGGACCATTTCCGACTTCGCATACTGGAAATAAGTGGGTAATTGTCGCTACGGACTATCTTACTCACTACGCAGAAACAAAGGCTTTATCAAGTGGAACCGCAGTAGAAGCGGCACAATTTTTCATTGAAAATATTGTTCTGAGGCATGGCGCTCCTAGAATTATAATAACAGACAGAGGTACCGCTTTCACGGCTATGCTCCTCAAGTCACTGCTTGAGTTGAGTGGAACAGCGCATCGAAAAACTACCTCCTACCACCCACAAACCAACGGCTTAACAGAACGCCTCAACAAGACAATTGCTGATATGCTTAGTATGTACATCGACGTGGATCATAAAAATTGGGACGACGTTCTACCATACGTGACGTTTGCCTATAATACGGCGCAGCAGGAAACTACACGGAGCACGCCATTTAGCCTTCTATATGGCCGTGAAGTGACGACAATGCTTGATGCCATGCTGCTGCACGACTACGAGGATACAGACACGGATGTTCAAGCCTTTACCCAACTAGCTGAAGAGGCAAGGCAGCTAGCACGCGTGCGAATCGCCCGACAGCAGAGTTACGACGCACAACGTTATAACCTGCGACACCGATACGTCACTTATCAACCAGGCGAGAAAGTGTGGGTCTGGAGCCCTATTCGCTGACGCGGCCTTTGTGAAAAGTTACTGAAGAAGTACTTTGGTCCCTATAATGTTATACGGCGCCTAAGTGACGTGAATTATGAGGTCATCCCTGACAGTTCCTCGCGAGCTCAAAAATCTGAAATCGTACACGTTGTGCGGATGAAGCCATATTGCAGTGAGCCAGTTGCGTAATACGTCAACTATAGATACACCGCGTATTCTGTAGCCGAGCATCGGGTCGATGCTCTTCCTGGAGGGAGGCAAATGCCGCATTCAACATGCAGAGGAGAGCTCGCACAGCAAGAGAGGAAGACAAAGCTCTTGCCCGGTCCTCTTTCCGAGCGCCTTTCATTTTTAATTAAAGTGAGCTCTTCTATATCGAACTCCTGCTGTGTCTGCGTCGTGACAATATGTTGCTCTATGGCATCTGCGCCGGGGTGGCGATGACCTGGTAGACAAGGGTCTGCAGCCACTGTCCAGAGCGTCGCTGTTCCGCAGCCTGAAGTGTTGCTCTTGGAGATGCTCTTGATAGCTCCGCAGCGTCGTCCCCAGCTCACTTGCCCTCGACTGGGCACATAAGGCGACAGAACACAAAACATACAAAACACAAGGCACACAGCTGCACGGTTAGCTTTTCTTGTGACTCGGTGGAGCTCGCAGTGGTTCTGGCCTCCAGGCTTGCTTTCAGCAGAAGTGAGATTTTTCTGGTAGCTTCACTGGAGACGCCGTTGTGAAAAGAACCCGCAAAAAGCACACAATTCACCCTAAGACCTACCAGCCTCAACTTCAAACGACCAATAAACTTGGCAGGTGAGAGGAATGAGAAGTCACTGTCCAACACATCTACCAAAACTTAATTCTCAAATATCCAAGGAAAGCACCTTTTTTGAACCAATTGCAATTTTCAAAAAACCTTCACACAATACAATCACAATACATTCAGGCAATCATCTTACTCGAAGCAGCGACTTTCAATGGCTACAATGCAAGGATGAAGCAAAGTACGTTTTGGCCTGATATATTTTTTGTTTCCTAATTCGTCGATGACGATGCCACGCCTTTCTAGATACAGGCGGAATAAAATAAGATTTCTCACCTGTGGACTCAGCGCCTGCTCAAACAACAGTCCTAGCGTCTAGCTCGGCAGCGCTTTCTGGCGTCGGGCTATCCGCGTGCAGCTGCGTCTCATGCGTCTTTCAAGCCAGGCAAATCGCAACTCCGATTTCCTGCAACTTCTCGAGGTTTTAGTGGGGTATGTGGGCTGCCGTGCCAGTGTTCGAAGCTAGCTCTCAGTTTTCGAAGTTTCATCTCGGATTTATTTAAAAAGTGGTAGGAGTTCTTAGGTGGGAGTCTGGCCAAAACCGCAAACTCAGCAGTGAGCGCTCTAAAGGGCCCTTCAATATGGACGCGCGCAAGAGCTAGACAAACGCTATCTTTCTGCACCACCTGTCGTATCCACGCACACTCGCCAGTGGAGTCTTTGGCGCTGACATAAGATGAATGAACGACATCCATGGTGGCTGCGAAATCTCGAACTACCCTGCAACGCTTTCCAACAACTACGAGTTACTTCATAAATGGTTTATGTAGAATCACGTTCTCTGTGTCGGCTGTCACATACGATTACACCAGACGCTGATTTCGGCAACCTGATGCAAGGTGACCTGGTCGATGACACCTATAGCACGTTATCAGCGTCTGCGCTTCAAACTGCTTGTTCTCATCCTAACCGGTAATTTAGGTAGCGTCTGCTCGACCTCCTTTTCTGACCCTGCGCCCTTTACGTTACCATCACGTTAGAAAACTTTGTGGAACTATTCTCCGCGGTCCGATTCGGAAACGCGTCGTGGGTCCGCCCTTTACTTCGTGTGATGGATGGCGCGACGTGTATTCTTCCGCGAGTTCCACAGCCTTTTCAACTGTCTTCATGTCGGGCCTGTCGAGGATTAATAAGCGCATTGTGTCGGGAATCGTACTGGAAGATAGCTCTAGGCAGAGGCATTCAACAAGTTTCGCCATGTCTCCATAAACTTCCGCACTTTAAGTCATTCCACAAAGTTGAGCTTCAAGCTGTACCTGTTCTCAACGTAGGACTGGTTGTTAAACTGGGTATAGCTTTCTGTAAACGCTGGTGCAATGCCTCCAGAGACAGGCGATACCTCTTAAGGAGACTCGATTTTAAGACATCGTAGTCCTCTTACTGTTCATCGCTGAGCCTCCCCATTGCATCTGCTACCTAACACAGCTAAATAATTAGCAGGCGCTGCGGCCATAATGCTTTAAAAAAATGCCATTCTATCGCGTGTCCTCTCAACGTTCACAAGAAACATTCCAATTTCATCTCGAACTTGGAACGGCTGCATAAGATCTTTCTTGCTTAAACTTTCTCGGGCCTCCGAGACTAAGCCGTGCGCTTCAGCGCCAGCAGCCCTCGCGTTCACCATTTCCAGATCTAAGCGCTTTAATTCGAGCTCAAGCAATAGCCTTCTTTCATCATCGGCACTCCTCTTTTCGTCAGTGGCACGGCTCTGTTTTCGTTTGCCTGACACCCTTTCACGATTTCCCAGGATTCTAAACGCTCTTTATCATCTACTTCTACGGCAAGTAAGGCCTGAATGATGCATGGCTTCCCTACGACGTTCTCTACGTACACTCCCAATTCCGTGCACAGCAATAATAACTCAGACGTGCGTAGAGAATTAATACCTATGATCAGCATAGACAGTGAATTACTCTCCCTATCTGTACTTTATCAAATATCGCCAAGTGATATCACGCAAGAGGGCTCAATATTGACAAGACAACCTGCCAGCTTCAAACTTCAAAGCTATCCGCAAGGCCTGGCAAATCACAGAAAAGTCCGCCACTCAAGCTTCTGCAGCCATGGGTTCCGTTGAGTTTTTCACGTTTCAGCTGGCGCGAGTTGCAAGGTCCACTGCTATCCCACAACTGCCACCAGTTCTTACGAAGAGGAGGCCTCGCCCTTCTTCTTGGGTGGCGTGTCGCGACGGCCGACGCCGAACAGAGAGCATCCAGGCAGTGCCACAACGAAAGGCAGTCTGAAGCAAACAAAACGGTTATATTTACAACGTATGTACAGAACGTGGACGAGGAAGCCTCCGACACTAAAATGCGCCGGCCTTTTATGGGCGCTAAGACGCTCGAGAAGGAGGGCACCACCCACTCTTGGACGCACGCAGCGCCTCTGAGGGACGCGTCCAGTGTCTCTGATGGACGCCTCCGGTGTCCGTGAAGACGCGCCAGTGTCTCTTGAAGGAACTCCAGAAAAACAGGCGACAGAGCACTACCCAGCACGTACAAAACGACCAAATGATTATAAGAGACGCCGAAGTGGAGGGCTCCAAAAATTTCGACAATCTGGGGTTAATTAACGTGCACCGAAAGCCTAGCACATGGGCCTACAGCATTTCTGCCTCCTTTAAAAATTGCAGGCGCCACGGCCGGAATTCGATTCCATGACCTACGGGTCAGCAGCAGAGTGCCTTAACCACAATACCACCGCGGCCGGGCCACGCATCCACATATGTTGAAACGTTTCAGATGTTTATATAATGAGTTCTTTGCAGTTGCGCGACAGTGCCAACAGAATCATGAGTATTGGCAACACCAGAAGCGTTGTGCTGATATGAAGCACTGGTGCTCGTGAGGTTGTTAGCCATTCACACTGCTACATGAATTGACTTCAGCGCATGACACCTAACTACATTTGACGTTAACGCAACGTTGCGGCTGTAGCAGAGCACTGCGTATGTAACGTTAGCAAAACTAGATAGCCAGCAAGGACCGCAATTGACGTTTCGCGAACATTAGGATATATTTAAAAGTAGTTCCCAAACCTTGCGGGGTATTGGTACAATGCTTGATTCCCACGCAGAATACGGAGGTTCGATTCCTGCTGGGACCTTGACATTAAGTCCTTGCCTTCATCGGATCAACGCTGCCGATGTCAGGCTTCTCTACGCTAACGCGTTAAAACTGCCGATGTGTGCTTAAGTAGTACCATAGTAGATACTATGTATCAATCACTGGTGGCGCATACGAGCATACCGGTGGCATATACCTTCCTGCGGGTATGTGGCACTGTCAGGCGGTAAGTGTTTGACGACGTACGCGGCGGAATCGGTACATTATTCACGTGTTCACGAGCCCGTCATAGCCATCATACCAGCTTACCTTCACATACTAATCTTTCTTCACGCCAAATTAAGGGGGAGGGGATCACGAGAGCACCAAAATGTAAGCAGATAGATAGATAGATAGATAGATAGATAGATAGATAGATAGATAGATAGATAGATAGATAGATAGATAGATAGATAGATAGATAGATAGATACGCTCAATGTCGCCGAAGTTCGCTGAAAAATGTTTCGCATTGAAAAACAATCGGGCAAACAACAAACCGAAAGCATTAAAAGGAAGACGTAGGATTCTTCTGTAACTTTAAAAATCAAATCCAGTTGGACAAATAAGAGACCGCGAAAACAGACTTACGATAATAGGAGCAAAATCTTCCGGGTTTCTGTTACGTTTATAGCATAGGCATAGAACTGTATTCCTTCTGTATCGCTAACCATATGTTAGATGAGAAACAGTTACAAAATGATGGGGTTGTGGATCTCAAAGTTTTCATTCTGTATTTATTACGAACCTGCGGAAACGGTAAACTTAATGATTATTTTTGGAGTTTGGCACCATGATTAATAGAACTCACGGGGGAGAGGATGTAGCTGTATCTTTTCATAGTTTTTTTTCAGTATGAAATAGCCATCATAAACCGAACACCGTCAATTTTAACTTCCCAATACAGGAAACGACATTCATATTCCAAGAAACTGCGCATGAGGTGTCCTGTCTGCAATCATATCTCTAAACAACACTACCCATAGTGATTTAGTGGTCTGCATATTCGGCCCCTTAAGTACGTTGCCACCCTTAGGAGGTGGAGCTCACAGCAGCAGGCAAGAAAAGATACTAAGACATTTTTGAAGTCCACTTTTACGCAAAGCTCCCAGTTTCTGATATCTGGTAACATTACAGTAATAGGTTATGCGTTGATGAGACTATTTAGGACATATAAATACTAATAAATGTCTGATTTACATTATACCCACATTTACGTCACGAAAATAAATACGTCAGCCCCGCCGCGGTGGTCTAGTGGCTAAGGTGCTCGGCTGCTGACCCGCAGGTCGCGGGATGGAATCCCGGCTGCGGCGGCTGCATTTCCGATGGAGGCGGAAATGTTGAAGGCCCAAGTGCTCAGATTTGGGTGCACGTTAGAGAACCCCAGGTGCTCGAAATTTCCAGAGCCCTTCACTACGGCGTCTCTCATAATCATATGCTGGTTTTTGAACGTACAAACCCCACATATCAATAAAAATAAATAAGTCGCTACGTGCAAATAAATGGGCTCAGTATACCTTTAGAAAATTCATTAGTGATCATTGTCCGAATCACATTATACCCAGATAATGTGTCATGGAAATAAATACGTCACGACGCGTAAAAAATACGCACTGTACAACTCATAAATAAAATACGCATAAACCTAAGCCATTTAGTTGACAATCAGTTTGAAGCCACTATGTTTTAATTATTCCCAGTAACATTATTATCAGAATTTTGAGTTGCCATACGAGCGAAATGAAGACCGGAATTTTCGCTTCCTTAATTGCAATCGAACAGCTGAACTCGCCACGTGCATATAATGGAACGCATGTATGGAGAACCGTCTACCTCAAGAAAATAATTGTTGGGCTTGTTAGTAGTGCTTAACTGCCTTTAGCATATTACCGCAAGCGTATTGGACATTGCTTCACTTTCTGCACCATACTGGTCAAACAGCGCACATAAATACATCTGTGTGTTTTTGTTTTTTTTTCAAGAAAAAGAAACTGAGTGAAACGTAGTTTTTGGACATGCTCCAACAGTTCTCGCCAACATGCTCATGTTCCCAAAATACATCAAAATTTATATACGTAGCCCGCTATCATTGGCATTCAGGGGTAAAGTTGGACTTCACTGTGCCTAAATTAGCTCGAAACAAAGTTTAAAGAGCATCAAATTAACAATATAGATATAGAACAAACCTTCGTTCTTAGTAATATATTAATATTTTGTGGGGTTTTACATCCCAAAACCCCGACATGATAATTAAGGACGCCGTTGTGGGGGGCTGCGGAGATCTCGCCCATCTGGTGTTCTTTCACGTGCAACGACATTGCACAGTACGTGAGCATCTACGATTTGGCCTTCATCGAAATACGAATGCAACGGCCGGGGTCGAACCCACTACCATCTGCCGAGCCCTGTCCCACCGAGGAGCATCATTCTTAATAATAACAATATCTGGGGTTTACGTGCCAAAATTAGGATACAATAATGAGCCATGCCGAAGTATAGGGCTTAGGAAATTTTCAACCACCTGGAGTTGTTTAACGTGCAGTGACATCGCACAATACACGAACATAAACCGCCGCAGCCGGATAGTCTTCTTTCCTGTGTTCATGATATTTTTTCTCTAATACGTATCACTCTGTCATCGGCCACTAATCCAGCTACAGTGATGCAGCCTAATCATGAGAGACTGACAAAGCACTGATAAGAAAAAGCGTTAAAATACCAGCGCAGATAGCTCTACGGCGTTTCTCATAATCATATGGCGGTTTCAGGACGCCAAACCCTACATATCAATCAATTATTCAATCAATCAGATAGCTGACTCTAGCTGAAAAGATATTTGGGAGACACACCTGTGTCGCTATGTGTCGCCGATATTTAGTGCCACAGCCGATGCGGTGGGTTGAAAGCGAACTAGCGCTCTCAGAGGCGGGGAGGAGCATTCGGCGGGCGACACCAAAGGCGGGATCGAGCGGCCGTTTTACAGAACTCAAAATAAATCTCATGAGTGAATCTGAGTGTGCTCCTCAAGTTTTTCCTACCTATGGACGATGTAATATGCGACGGGATTTTCACGTTATTCATGTCATGACCATCCAGATATATTCGTCATACGCTGTTTTCATAATTACCCATGAAAATTTAGTCTACCCCAGCTCAAGGAGGCCGTCACAGCAGCGCTCAGACATAGGTGGCTAGATGAAGATATGTTGATATATACGAAGATAGAAAATTTACAATGGCATACATCCGCTAACACGCATGGTGCTATGTGACGAGTTTTTGGCCCCGGAAATCCGTGGAGAACAGGTATGAAAACATTAAGACATCGATCTGTATTGTGCAGAGAACGGCACCTTCCGGTAAATATAATCTGTATGCGCAGCGTCCTGCAGCTTCAAGTAACTATACCGACAAACAAAGAGACAGGGCATCAGAGCAATGAAAAACAGAAACAACTTTATTCACACACGAAATGTAACGCAGATGAACCTTAAGTAGACCACTCCTTCGACTGCGCGGTCGCAGGATGTACTCTCGCTGAGCTCCAACACATTCTCGTAAAAGCACTCCAGTCGGATCAAGATGAAGTCATAATCGCACCTGGTCGTGCGGCCTCCAAATGGATCGCTCCCTTCCCGAACCATGCGTCGCATCTGGATTCGTACAGTGCGCAAATGCACCTTTTGGGACTTCAGTAACGTCATAAGGACAAATTTTCGGAGCTCGGGCGAGTACGACGAGCCTGGATCCAGGGCGTCCTCGACCTCATCGCACATGGCCACCCTGAGAGTCTCGTGGAGCAGGTAGTCGTTGTAGGCTCCACCCTCGTCCGGTCGGCCCCTGACCAGAGCCGGGACGTTGTGGTAGGGGTCATCCGTCACGATCGATTAGAGGGCGATGAGCACCGTCCTCAGGTTGTGCTCAGAAGAGTTCCACATGGGTCCCGACCACGTCCCCAGGAGAGAGAGGCATATCATGCCGTCTTCATTGGCGTTCGGCGCGAACCGTACTCGTCCTTCGTCGGTAGTCAGAAAATTGACGAGTGGTGGCTTAGCCGGGAAGTCTGGTGGGCACTTGAGAAGAAACGGGAAGAAGCCACCTTCGTAAGGCATGCCCGCAGGCCGCAGTAAGAGGCCGTGGATTCTGGTCACATCCCTCTTATCTGGTACGATGATGACTCCGGGAATGAGCAGAGCGTAGATGTCCATGCCGGGATGTCTGACCTGGCGCAGACAGTGCAAAGACGGCATTCCGATGTTCTTAAGCTGGCGGGATTGCTTCTGTGCAGACCGTAATGTGACGTATCGAAGCTTCTGGCAATATGCCGTTGACGGAGCTCGAGCCTCTTTCACCGGCAACGCACGTGTTTCTCCACGGAGCGCATGAAATCTTCGTTATCTTTCTTTTGCTATATTACACGTCGACATTTAAGCTGCTGCAACCAAAATGGTGAATCGAGGAAATTAGGTAGGTAGTTTGGTTAATTGAAATATACTGTATAGTGTGAATGGTAAAAGTAACATTTGTGCGCACTCTTTCTGTTTTCAGTTACATTCGTTCTTCACTTTGTTATGAGTAATAATATCTTAAAGATAAAAAAATTCAAATAATAATTTCTTGGAAAATCTTCCCCGAGTGGGTATGATCCATAGAAGGGGCCTCAATATCATCATTACTATCAAGGTGCTTTCTTACGATAAGTGCAACCCCTAATGTCGGGTAGGTGGCTGATGAGGGAATATGCCATTTGAAGGAACGTCTATCTTATTTCCTACATATATCGGCCATTTCAGAAGGATGAATCACATCGGTATTCTAGAAGCATATTGATGATTATCATCAGAATAAGTGAAATACAGATGAAGAATAGGAGAGAAGGGATTTTGTTCCGCAGTGTTTTCCAAGCCTGGCTGAGTACAGGAAGTACCGCAAGAGGATGAAAAGAAAAACTTGTGAGACTTCAATATTATCTGCAGTGTAAATATATAATAATTTTTCTACGAGTTGAGAGAGATTCATACTTGTAAATGTGAGCGCGTCACGATGATTTGAATGATAGACGAACAATGTAGACAGTTGCCAATGTCAGGTGCCCCTAAAAGATATATTGAAGCAGCTTCACTGACCGAAGATCCTGCAGACTCATTAAGCAGTGGAGCTGGTGGTATCATAATATTATTTTATTCCGTGATGTAGACCAGTGTGCTCAGATTCTAGTCCACGTTAAAGAAACCCAGGTGATCACAATTTACGGAGCCCTCCCCAACAGCGACTCTCATAAGAATATTGTGGCTTTGCGACGTTAAAATTAATCAATTATTTCTTTCTGTGACTTTTTTCTACAGCAACATTTTCACGGTCTTGACTGTTTGATCAGTGTTCACGGCCTCAAGTCAGTGACATCTCTCGGAATTCCCAATAATAATGGTGTCGTGCATTATCTCGCCTCATTGTAAAGTCAGAATCCGAAACAAGCCATTGGCGCGAAACCTCAGCCTGTTTCACTTTAGTGTCTGCATCTTCTGCCCTCCGATTTAGCTTGGCTTCAAGACTTCGGTATGAAATTCCATTTGATGGTCCTGCCGGGCAGCTTCTGCCGGAGAACGCGTGACTTAGGCCTTCACCGGACATTCCAGTTATGGAAAAGTTTTTTTTTATATTTAGTGCACCAGTGTATGAGTTTCGCCCTTACGGGACATTCTAGTTATATACAAGTTCCTAATATTTTGTGCACCGGGGCAAAATTAGCGCTCACCAGACTTCAAGTTATGAACAAGTTCTTCATTTTCACTGCATCGGAGGAAAGTTTCGGGCCTCCCGCTTTCAGCTGCAGATAACCGCTTAGTAAAAGCGCAGAGAAGGCACACGCTGCATTATCGTATATCCTAAACAACTCTGCAGTTCAATATCAGGAATACAAATTGACAACTGTCATTGCCTGTTGCAATTATGTAGCGGTGACCGGCTGGAGCCTTGTCGTAGGGATGTGACATGCGCAACAATCAATCAATCAATCAATCAAGTAATCAATCAATCGGTTGGTCATTCATGCGATATAACCAGCAAACAAATGAACTATCCAGCAAGCAAATAAACTAAACAAATACAAACATCCAATATCGCATGACTAAAAAATGAACTCATTCCATTTACAGAGTTAAAGTTCAATCGGTAGACATGTGGATCACGCTTGTAGTCAGGTGGTGTGGATATGCGTCATGCGGTATGACTCGACGTTTCGCTGATGATCACAGGGTGGGAACACGTATAATCAATCAGACCTCAATGTAACGTTTCAATCGATGCGACAGCGTGAGACGGCATTCTGTCTCCCGCATGCGGTTTCCAAATAATGCACCATTTCATGTGCATAATTTGTCACCCTCTCCCGATCATTAACACGTAACTCCTACTCCCGCCCTCACTGTTGTACGTCACGCACCATTGCGTTGATCGATTTGATAGGCCGCTAGCCATTCGTTCTATCTGAGTCTACTGGGAACGTCTTTACGACAGCTATCAGTTGCCCCACCGCGGCGGTCTCGTGGCTAAGGTACTCGGCTGCTGACCCGCAGGTAGCGGGATCAAATCCCGAGAGCGGCAGCTGCATTTCCGATGGGGCGGAAATGCTGTAGGCCCGTGTACTCAGATTTAGGTGCACGTTAAAGAACCGAAATTGCCGAAATTGCCGGAACCCCCACTACGGCATCTCTCATAATCATATGCTGGTTTTTGAACGTACAAACCCCACATATCAATAAAAATAAATAAGTCGCTACGTGCAAATAAATGGGCTCAGTATACCTTTAGAAAATTCATTAGTGATCATTGTCCGAATCACATTATACCCAGATAATGTGTCATGAAAATAAATACGTCACGACGCGTAAAAAATAGGCACTGTACAACTCATAAATAAAATACGCATAAACCTAAGCCATTTAGTTGACAATCAGTTTGAAGTCACTATGTTTTAATTATTCCCAGTAACTATATTATCAGAATTTTGAGCTGCCATACGAGCGAAATGAAGACCGGAATTTTCGCTTCCTTAATAGCAATCGAACAGCTGAACTCGCCACGTGCATATAATGGAACGCATGTATGGAGAACCGTCTACCTCATGAAAATAATTGTTGGGCTTGTTAGTAGTGCTTAACTGCCTTTAGCATATTACCGCAAGCGTATTGGACATTGCTTCACTTTCTGCACCATACTGGTCAAACAGCGCACATAAATACATCTGTGTGTTTTTGTTTTTTTTTCAAGAAAAAGAAACTGAGTGAAACGTAGTTTTTGGACATGCTCCAACAGTTCTCGCCAACATGCTCATGTTCCCAAAATACATCAAAATTTATATACGTAGCCCGCTATCATTGGCATTCAGGGGTAAAGTTGGACTTCACTGTGCCTAAATTAGCTCGAAACAAAGTTTAAAGAGCATCAAATTAACAATATAGATATAGAACAAACCTTCGTTCTTAGTAATATATTAATATTTTGTGGGGTTTTACATCCCAAAACCCCGACATGATAATTAAGGACGCCGTTGTGGGGGGCTGCGGAGATCTCGCCCATCTGGTGTTCTTTCACGTGCAACGACATTGCACAGTACGTGAGCATCTACGATTTGGCCTTCATCGAAATACGAATGCAACGGCCGGGGTCGAACCCACTACCATCTGCCGAGCCCTGTCCCACCGAGGAGCATCATTCTTAATAATAACAATATCTGGGGTTTACGTGCCAAAATTAGGATACAATAATGAGCCATGCCGAAGTAGAGGGCTTAGGAAATTTTCAACCACCTGGAGTTGTTTAACGTGCAGTGACATCGCACAATACACGAACATAAACCGCCGCAGCCGGATAGTCTTCCTTCCTGTGTTCATGATATTTTTTCTCTAATACGTATCACTCTGTCATCGGCCACTAATCCAGCTACAGTGATGCAGCCTAATCATGAGAGACTGACAAAGCACTGATAAGAAAAAGCGTTAAAATACCAGCGCAGATAGCTCTACGGCGTTTCTCATAATCATATGGCGGTTTCAGGACGCCAAACCCTACATATCAATCAATTATTCAATCAATCAGATAGCTGACTCTAGCTGAAAAGATATTTGGGAGACACACCTGTGTCGCTATGTGTCGCCGATATTTAGTGCCACAGCCGATGCGGTGGGTTGAAAGCGAACTAGCGCTCTCAGAGGCGGGGAGGAGCATTCGGCGGGCGACACCAAAGGCGGGATCGAGCGGCCGTTGTACAGAACTCAAAATAAATCTCATGAGTGAATCTGAGTGTGCTCCTCAAGTTTTTCCTACCTATGGACGATGTAATATGCGACGGGATTTTCACGTTATTCATGTCATGACCATCCAGATATATTCGTCATACGCTGTTTTCATAATTACCCATGAAAATTTAGTCTACCCCAGCTCAAGGAGGCCGTCACAGCAGCGCTCAGACATAGGTGGCTAGATGAAGATATGTTGATATATACGAAGATAGAAAATTTACAATGGCATACATCCGCTAACACGCATGGTGCTACGTGACGAGTTTTTGGCCCCGGAAATCCGTGGAGAACAGGTATGAAAACATTAAGACATCGATCTGTATTGTGCAGAGAACGGCACCTTCCGGTAAATATAATCTGTATGCGCAGCGTCCTGCAGCTTCAAGTAACTATACCGACAAACAAAGAGACAGGGCATCAGAGCAATGAAAAACAGAAACAACTTTATTCACACACGAAATGTAACGCAGATGAACCTTAAGTGGACCACTCCTTCGACTGCGCGGTCGCAGGATGTACTCTCGCTGAGCTCCAACACATTCTCGTAAAAGCACTCCAGTCGGATTAAGATGAAGTCATAATCGCACCTGGTCGTGCGGCCTCCAAATGGATCGCGCCCTTCCCGAACCATGCGTCGCATCTGGATTCGTACAGTGCACAAATGCACCTTTTGGGACTTCAGTAACGTCATAATGACAAATTTTCGGAGCTCGGGCGAGTACGACGAGCCTGGATCCAGGGCGTCCTCGACCTCATCGCACATGGCCACCCTGAGAGTCTCGTGGAGCAGGTAGTCGTTGTAGGCTCCACCCTCGTCCGGTCGGCCCCTGACCAGAGCCGGGACGTTGTGGTAGGGGTCATCCGTCACGATCGATTAGAGGGCGATGAGCACCGTCCTCAGGTTGTGCTCAGAAGAGTTCCACATGGGTCCCGACCACGTCCCCAGGAGAGAGAGGCATATCATGCCGTCTTCATTGGCGTTCGGCGCGAACCGTACTCGTCCTTCGTCGGTAGTCAGAAAATTGACGAGTGGTGGCTTAGCCGGGAAGTCTGGTGGGCACTTGAGAAGAAACGGGAAGAAGCCACCTTCGTAAGGCATGCCCGCAGGCCGCAGTAAGAGGCCGTGGATTCTGGTCACATCCCTCTTATCTGGTACGATGATGACTCCGGGAATGAGCAGAGCGTAGATGTCCATGCCGGGATGTCTGACCTGGCGCAGACAGTGCAAAGACGGCATTCCGATGTTCTTAAGCTGGCGGGATTGCTTCTGTGCAGACCGTAATGTGACGTATCGAAGCTTCTGGCAATATGCCGTTGACGGAGCTCGAGCCTCTTTCACCGGCAACGCACGTGTTTCTCCACGGAGCGCATGAAATCTTCGTTATCTTTCTTTTGCTATATTACACGTCGACATTTAAGCTGCTGCAAACAAAATGGTGAATCGAGGAAATTAGGTAGGTAGTTTGGTTAATTGAAATATACTGTATGGTGTGAATGGTAAAAGTAACATTTGTGCGCACTCTTTCTGTTTTCAGTTACATTCGTTCTTCACTTTGTTATGAGTAATAATATCTTAAAGATAAAAAAATTCAAATAATATTTTCTTGGAAAATCTTCCCCGAGTGGGTATGATCCATAGAAGGGGCCTCAATATCATCATTACTATCAAGGTGCTTTCTTACGATAAGTGCAACCCCTAATGTCAGGTAGGTGGCTGATGAGGGAATATGCCATTTGAAGGAACGTCTATCTTATTTCCTACATATATCGGCCATTTCAGAAGGATGAATCACATCGGTATTCTAGAAGCATATTGATGCTTATCATCAGAATAAGTGAAATACAGATGAAGAATAGGAGAGAAGGGATTTTGTTCCGCAGTGTTTTCCAAGCCTGGCTGAGTACAGGAAGTACCGCAAGAGGATGAAAAGAAAAACTTGTGAGACTTCAATATTATCTGCAGTGTAAATATATAATAATTTTTCTACGAGTTGAGAGAGATTCATACTTGTAAATGTGAGCGCGTCACGATGATTTGAATGATAGACGAACAATGTAGACAGTTGCCAATGTCAGGTGCCCCTAAAAGATATATTGAAGCAGCTTCACTGACCGAAGATCCTGCAGACTCATTAAGCAGTGGAGCTGGTGGTATCATAATATTATTTCATTCCGTGATGTAGACCAGTGTGCTCAGATTCTAGTCCACGTTAAAGAAACCCAGGTGATCACAATTTACGGAGCCCTCCCCAACAGCGACTCTCATAAGAATATTGTGGCTTTGCGACGTTAAAATTAATCAATTATTTCTTTCTGTGACTTTTTTCTACAGCAACATTTTCACGGTCTTGACTGTTTGATCAGTGTTCACGGCCTCAAGTCAGTGACATCTCTCGGAATTCCCAATAATAATGGTGTCGTGCATTATCTCGCCTCATTGTAAAGTCAGAATCCGAAACAAGCCATTGGCGCGAAACCTCAGCCTGTTTCACTTTAGTGTCTGCATCTTCTGCCCTCCGATTTAGCTTGGCTTCAAGACTTCGGTATGAAATTCCATTTGATGGTCCTGCCGGGCAGCTTCTGCCGGAGAACGCGTGACTTAGGCCTTCACCGGACATTCCAGTTATGGAAAAGTTTTTTTTTTATATTTAGTGCACCAGTGTATGAGTTTCGCCCTTACGGGACATTCTAGTTATATACAAGTTCCTAATATTTTGTGCACCGGGGCAAAATTAGCGCTCACCAGACTTCAAGTTATGAACAAGTTCTTCATTTTCACTGCATCGGAGGAAAGTTTCGGGCCTCCCGCTTTCAGCTGCAGATAACCGCTTAGTAAAAGCGCAGAGAAGGCACACGCTGCATTATCGTATATCCTAAACAACTCTGCAGTTCAATATCAGGAATACAAATTGACAACTGTCATTGCCTGTTGCAATTATGTAGCGGTGACCGGCTGGAGCCTTGTCGTAGGGATGTGACATGCGCAACAATCAATCAATCAATCAAATAATCAATCAATCGGTTGGTCATTCATGCGATATAACCAGCAAACAAATGAACTATCCAGCAAGCAAATAAACTAAACAAATACAAACATCCAATATCGCATGACTAAAAAATGAACTCATTCCATTTACAGAGATAAAGTTCAATCGGTAGACATGTGGATCACGCTTGTAGTCAGGTGGTGTGGATATGCGTCATGCGGTGTGACTCGACGTTTCGCTGATGATCACAGGGTGGGAACACGTATAATCAATCAGACCTCAATGTAACGTTTCAATCGATGCGACAGCGTGAGACGGCATTCTGTCTCCCGCATGCGGTTTCCAAATAATGCACCATTTCATGTGCATAATTTGTCACCCTCTCCCGATCATTAACACGTAACTCCTACTCCCGCCCTCACTGTTGTACGTCACGCACCATTGCGTTGATCGATTTGATAGGCCGCTAGCCATTCGTTCTATCTGAGTCTACTGGGAACGTCTTTACGACAGCTATCAGTTGCCCCACCGCGGCGGTCTCGTGGCTAAGGTACTCGGCTGCTGACCCGCAGGTAGCGGGATCAAATCCCGAGAGCGGCAGCTGCATTTCCGATGGGGCGGAAATGCTGTAGGCCCGTGTACTCAGATTTAGGTGCACGTTAAAGAACCGAAATTGCCGAAATTGCCGGAACCCCCACTACGGCATCTCTCATAATCATATAGATGTTTTGGGACGTTATAACTAGCGTATCAATCAATATCAGCTGTCAATGATCGGCTGTGTGCCGCCGGATTTTATCGTAGCATGGCATTGACCTGGAGAGCCCGCATTTTGAGAATTCTCCATCAATAAATGGAATCGATCATTCTGACAAACAAGCCATGGAGGGTGCGAGTCCTGTATAAAACAGCAGGTGTATCATTATCTATATACCCTCTTCCTCGCCCCTCCGCGGTGGTCTAACAGTTGAGGTGCTCGGCTGTTGACACGCAGGTCGCGGGATCAAATTCCGGCTGCGGCGGCTGCATTTCTGATGGAGGCGGAAATGCTGTAAGTCCATGTGCGTAAATTTTGACCATGAGTGGTTAAAATTTCTGGAGCCCTCCACTACGGCGTCTAACATAATCATATCTGCTTTCGGGACGTCGAACCCCACATATCAATCAATCAATATCCCTTCACTTGCAGTTCTAGTCGGGAATAGAACATGAGCCTCGGCACATCATCCTAATGTAGTGGAAGTAAGTGATATGACAATATGATGACAGCGTTATTTAAAAAAAAGAAGCTGCACGAAGCTACCGATCAATTTTCTGAATGTTTCCTAGCCAGTCAATAGTGTCATGTGCCCGATTGTTCAGTAATTACCTAATAAGTGGCAAATCGATCAAGTAGTCGATCTCTGTACCTTATCCGGTTGAAAATGAACTGGAACTGTGTGCGAGGAGATCGCAAAGTACACGGGCCTCTACTGATTCATCATCATCATCAGCAGCAGCAGCCTGACTACGTCCACTGCAGAACAAAGGCCTCTCCCATGTTCCGCCAGTTAACCCGGTCCTGTGCTTGCTGTTGCCAATTTATACCCGCAAACTTCTTAATCTCATTTGCCCACCTAACCTTCTGTCTCCCCCTACCCCGCTTCCCTTCTCTGGGAATTCAGTTGGTGACCCTTAATTACCAGCGGTTATCCTGTCTACGTGCTACATGCCCGGCCCATGTCTATTTCCTCTTCCTTATTGCAGCTATGATATCCTTAACTCCCGTTTGTCCCCTAATCCACTCTGCTCTCTTCTTGTCTCTTAAGGTTACACCTACCATTTTTCTTTCTATTGCTCGCTGCGTCGTCCTCAATTTAAGCTGAACCCTCTTTGCAAGTCTCAAGGTTTCTGCTCCGAAGCTAAGTACCGGCAAGATACAGCTGTTATATACCTTCTTCTTGAGGGATAGTGGCAATATACCTGTCATAATTTGAGAGTGCTTGCCGAATGTACTCCACCCCATTCTTATTCTTCTAGTTACTTCAATCTCGTGGTTAGGCTCTGCGGTTATTACCTGCCCTAAGTAGACATAGTCTTTTACAACTTCAAGTGCACTATTACCTATCTCGAAGCGCTGCTCCTTTCCGAGGTTGTTGTACATTACCTTCGTTTTCTGCAGATTAATTTTAAGACCCACCTTTCTGCTCTCCTTGTCTGACTCCGTAATCATGAGTGGCCATTCGTCCCCTGGGTCACTCAGCAATGCAATGTCATCGGCGAAGCGCAGGTTACTAAGGTATTCTTCATTAACTCTTATCCCTAACTGTTCCCATTCTAGGCTTCTGAAAACCTCCTGTAAGCACGCGGTAAATAGCATTGGGGAGATTGTGTCTCCCTGCCTTACACCCTTCTTGATTGGTATTCTGTTGCTTTCTTTATGAAGCACTATGGTAGCAGTTGATCTCCTGTAGATTTCTTCCAGAATGTTTATATATACTTCATCTACGCCCTGATTCCGCAGTATATGCATGACGGCTGATATTTCTACTGAATCCAACGCCTTGTCGTAACCTATGAAGGCTATGTATAGTGGTTGGTTATACTGTGAGCATTTCTCTATTACCTGATTGATAGTATGAATGTGGTCAATTGTTGAGTAGCCTGTTCGAAATCCTGCTTGTTCTTTTGGTTGATTGAATTCTAATGTTTTCTTTACTCTGTTAGCAATTACTTTTGTAAATAGCTTGTATACTACAGAGAGCAAGCTGATCGGCCTGTAATTCTTCAAGTCCTTGTCATCTCCTTTCTTATGTATTAAGATGATGTTAGCGTTCTTCCAAGACTCTGGTACCCTTCCCGTCACGAGTACCTCCATCGAAATCCTAACACCGTGTCCAGGATCCAGTGAGATATCTTCAGGTTGGGAGCCGAGAACCTCAGCGACTGATTAATCGCGGTGGACATTTCTTCATCAAATCATGCGTGAAAAGCAAACAAAAGGCGTCGCTATAGAAGAAGCTACCGCATTTCCTGCTTCCATCTGCTTACAGTAAATGCCCAAAGTCGCCGCATGCGTGCGTGTTGTGTCACTGACGACGAAATCCAGCTGTTTCGCTACGATTTTTAAACACGCGCGAATTATTCTTTGCAGCGTATCGCATTGTTATGGAATCGTTGCAAGGATAGAGGAATCGTCGGATCGCGTTTACGTGTTAACAATTAATGTGCACCATGTGCGTCTTGTTTGGCGACAGGTGCTGCAGTATGCAAGATCTCTCGAGGAGACGTTTTGGATCGACGACATGCCAGCAGTAGCTGTCAGCTCGGCTATGAAATATTGGCATTCTGCCCTCTGCATGCAAGATGGATTACCTGGCGCGTTGTAAACGCTTCACGATCAGTCCGTTATTCTGTCGTTCATTCAGAAATTTTGGCAGATTTCAGGTACCTTGCGTATGGTTATGAAGAGTGAGGCCTCGCTGGCCTTCTTGGGTAGCGTTTCGCGAGGGCCAACGCCGGGCAGGGAGTATACAGGCAGGGTCAAGGCAAAAGCCAGCCTGAAGGAAACAAAACGGTTATGTTTACAACGTATGTATAGAAAGTGCACCAGAAAGCCTCCGATGATAAAATGCGCCGGCCTTTTATAGGCGCCGAGGCGCTTGAGAAGGAGGACAGCGGCCGCTGTTGGAAGCGCGCAAGTCTTGAGGGACGCGTCCAGCGTCTCTGACGGACGCCTCCGGTGCCCGTGATAGACGCGTCAGAGTATCTTGGGTGAGCCCCAGCAAGGGAGACGAGAAAGCACTACCCAACTCATAACAGCATCTCCATAGAGTAACATACTAAACATATGTTACTTTATGGCATGTCCGCTTGGGCGGCGATGACCTGGTGAACAAGGGTCTACAGCCACTGTCCAGAGGATAGCTGTTCCGCAGCCTGAAGTGTAGCTCTTGTAGATGCGCTTGGTGACTCCGTATCATCGGTCCAGCTCACTTGTCCTGAACTGGGCACATAAGGTGACAGAACACATAACATACAGAACACAAGGCACGCCGCTGCACGGTTGGCTTCGTTTGTGACTCGGTGGAGCTCGGAGTGGTTCTGGCCTCCAGGCTTGCTTTCAGCAGAAGTGAGATCTTTCTGGTAGCTTCACTGGAGACACCGTTATGAAACAACCCGCAAAAGCCACACAATTCAACCTAAGACCTGCCAGGCTCAACTTCAAACGACCAATAAATTTGGCAGGTGAGAGGGACGAGAAGTCACTGTCCAACACATCTACCAAAACCTCAATTCTCAAATTTCCAAGGAAAGCACCTTTTTTTTGAACCAATTGCGATATTCAAAATCCTTCACACAATACATTCCCAATACATTCAGGCAATCTTCTTACTTGAAGCAGCGACTTTCAATGGCTACAATGCAAGGATGAAGCAATGTATGTTTTGGCCTGATATATTTTTCGTTTCCTAATTCGTCGATGATGATGCCTCGCCTTTCTAGATAAAGGCGGAATAAAATAAGATTTCTGACCTGTGGACTCAGCACCTGCTCAATTAACAGTCCTAGCGTCTAGCTCGGCAGCATTTTCTGGCGTCGGGCTATCCGCGTGCAGCTGCGTCTCATGCGTCTTTCAAGCCAGGCAAATCGCAACTCCGATTTCCTGCAACTTCTCGAGCTTTTAAAGGGGTATGTGGGCTGCCGTGCCACTGTTGGAAGCTAGCTCTCAGTTTTGGAAGTTTCATCTAGGAATTATTTGAAAAAAGGTAGGAATACTCTGAAGGGAGTCTGGCCGGAACCGCAGACTCAGCAGTGAACGCTACAAAAGGCCCTTCAATATGGACGCACGCAAGAGGTAGACAAACGCTATGTTTTTGAATTACCTGTCGTATACACGCACACTTGCCAGCGAAGTCTTTGGCGCTGACATAGGATGAATGAACGACATCCATGTGGCTGCGGAATCTCGAAGTACCCTGCAACGCGTTCCAATAACTATACGAGTTCCTTCATGAATGGTTTAGGTAGAATCACGTTCTCTGTGTCGGCTCGCACATACGATAACATCAGACTCTGATTTTGGCAACCTGATGCAAGGTGACCTGGTTGATGACACCAATAGCACGTTATAATCCTCTGCGCTTCAAACTGCTTGTTCTCATCTTTAACCGGTAATTTAGGTAGCGTCTGCTCGACCTCCTTTTCTGACTCTGCGCCCTTCACGTTCCCATCACGTTTGAAAACTTTGTGGATTTATTCTTCTCGGCCTGATTCAGAAACGCGTCGTGTGTCCGCCCTTTAGTTTGCTGTGAAGCATGGCGCGACGTGTATTCTTCCGCGAGCTCCGCAGCCTTTTCAACTGTCGTCATGTCGGGCATGTCGAGGGTTAATAAGCGCATCGGGTCGGGAATCGTGCTGGAAGATTGCCCTAGGCAGAGGCATTCAACAACTTTCGCCATGTCTCCATAAACTTCCGCGCTTTAAGGCATTCCACGAAGTTGAGCTTCAAATTGTACCCGTACTCAACGTAGGACTCGTCGTTCAACTTGGTATAGCTTTCTGGAAACACTGGCGCAATGCCTCTGGAGACAGGCGATACCTCTTTAGGAGACTCGATCTTACAACATCGTAGTCCTCTTACTGTTCTGCACTGAGCCTCCCCATTGCATCTCCTACCTGACGCAGCTAAATAATTAGCAGGCGCTGCGGCCATGATGCTTTAAAAATGTCATTCTATCGCGTGTCCTCTCAAAGTTCACAAGAAACATTGCAATTTCCTCTCCTACTTGGAACAGCTGCATAAGATGTTTTATGCTCAAACTTTCTCGGGCCTCCGAGACTAAGCCGTGCGCTTCAGCGCTAGTAGCCCTCTCTTTCAGCAATTCCAAATTTAAGCGCTTTAGTTCGAGCTCAAGCAATAGCCTTCTTTCATCATCGACACTCCTCTTTTCGTCAGCGGCACGCCTCTCTTTTTCGTTTGCCTGGCACCCTTTAACGATTTCTCAGGATTCTAAAAGCTCACCGTCATCTGCTTCTGCGGCAAGTAATGCAAAATGATGCATGGCTTCCATACAACGTTCCCCACCTCCACCCCGGATTCCGTGCACAGTAATAATAAATAGGAGTTGCGTAGAGAATTCAGATCTATGATCAGCAAAGACAGTGATTTCCTCTCCCTATCTGTTCTTTATCAAATATCGCCAAGTGATATCACGCAATAGGGCTCAATATTGACAAGGAAAACCTGCCAGCTTCAAACTTCAAAATTATTCTCAAGGCCTGGCGAATGACAGAAAACTCCGACACTCACCCTGTTGCAGTCAAGGCTTCTGTTGCGTTGTGCACGTTTCAGCTGGCGCAAGGTTCAAGGTCCACTGCCATCCCACCACTCCCACCAGTTCTTACGAAGAGGGAGGCCTCGCCCTTTTTCTTGGGTAGCATGTCGCGATGGCCAACGACGGGCAGGGAGCATCCAGGCAGGGCCAAGACAAAAGGCAGCCTAAAGGAAACAAAACAGTTATATTTACAACGTATGTACAGAACGTGGACGAGGAAGCCTCCGACGCTTAAATGCGCCGGCCTGTAATGGACGCTAAGACGCATGACGAGGAGAACGCCGCTTACTATTCGATGTTCGCCTGTTTGAGGAACGCGTCCAGCGTCTCTGATGGACGCCTAGGGTGTCCGTGAAGACGCGTGAGTGTCTTTCGGAGGAACCTCAGAAAGAAAGGCGACAGAGCTTTAGCCCTGAAAGTAGTGAGTGCATAACAGTGTCATGATTGATTGATTGATACGTGGGGTTTAACGTCATAAAAGGACCAAATGATTATAAAAGACGCCTAAGTGGAGGGCTCCAAAAATTTCGACAACCTAGGGTGATTTAACGTGCACCGAAATCCGAGCACACGGGCCTACAGCATTTTTGCCTCCATTAAAAATTGCAGGCGCCACGGCCGGGATTTGATCCCGCAACCCGCGGGTCAGCAGCCGAGTGCCTTAGCCACTAAACCACCGCAGTCGGGCCACGCACAGACATATGTTTAAAAGTTGCAGATGTTTATATGATCAGTTCTTTGCAATTGCGCGACAATGCCAACAGAACCATGAGTACTAGCAACACCACAAGCGTTTCTGATATGAAGCACTGGTGCTCGCGAGGGTGGTAGCCATTCACACTGCTACATATATTGACTTCAGCGCTTGACACCTAACTAGATTTGACGTTAACGCAACGTCGCGGGATTAGCAGAGCACTGCATATATATAACGTTAGCAAAACTAGAGCCAGCACGGGAACCACCATTGACGTTTCGTGAACATTAGAATATATTTAAAAAGTAGTTCCCAGAGCTTGCGTGGTATTGGTAGAATGCTTGATTCCCACGCGGAATGCTGAGGTTTGATTCCTGCTGGGACCTTGACATTAATTCCTTCCCTTCGTCCGGTCAACGCTGCCGATGTCAGGCTTTTCTACGCTCACGCGTTAAAACTGCTGATGTTTGTTTCAGTCGTACTAGAGTAGATACTATGTATCAATGAATTATGGCGCATACTAGCATACCAGTGGCATATACCTTCCTGCGGTGATGCGCCACTGTCCGGCGGTAAGTGTTTGACGGCGTACGCGGCGGAATTGGGACATTATTCACGTCTTGACGAGCCTGTCATATTCATCAAACCAGCTTACCCTCATATGCTAACCTTTCTTCACGCCAAATTTAGGGGGCGATTACGAGAGCACCAAAATGTAAGCGAACGATCGATAGATAGATAGATAGATAGATAGATAGATAGATAGATAGATAGATAAATAGATAGATAGATAGATAGATAGATAGATAGATAGATAGATAGATAGATAGATAGATAGATAGATAGACGCGAAAAGTGCTTGAAGCTCGCAAAGAAATCATTCGCATCTAATGATGTTGAATGCGACGCTAGAAGACGACAGACAACACAGGCGCTCACTTCAAACATAATGTTTATTACCTAACTCGCCTACTTATTTTGTTCAAGGAAACCACCCGCTGGCTTAAGACGCGGGTAAAATAATAATTAAGAAACGGAGATGGGAAGTGCACAAGGAATAAGGAACGTACAAAAACACAAAGACGTGTGCCTTCCTTAGCACGTGTTCACTAGCGCTACGCTTCCAAGTATCAGACTCGCCCAAGAATATTAAAAAAATGGCCCGAATATACATGTTACACTGTAAATGTCGTCGAAAGACGATAGTCTTGCGTCTGGAGAGAGTGAACAAAACGTTTATTTGATGTTCTGCGCAAGAAAATCGGTGAATGGTATTCTGAAGGCGCTGCGTTGGAGTGCCTCGAGCGTGTAACGAAGGCGAACAAGCGCATCTAGGCACGTTAGGCACAAGCGCCATCTGGCAGTTATCTTCGAAAACGAAAGCGTGCGCGACTGTGGAGAAAGATGTGCGCCAGTCACGAAGGTGATAAGGTGTCGAATGCAAAGTGACGGGCAGGTGAAAGCACCGTGCCGTCGTAGCAAAGCGTTGGAAACACCTTCTTGAGCGTCGCGTTGCACTGTCAGCGGAGTGCGTTAGACGCTACCGTCCTTAGAGTTACTTGTGTGTGCCTCTTCTAGTATAAAGACAAACATACAAAACATGAAAATTTTGTTATGGTCCCTCGGATATGCACAATATTTGCTTTTTAATTGACAACCGCACAACTATCAACGCTAAATTTTGAGCAATATTGGTGTGCGCTGTGGATGGGGTTGGCCGTGTGGTGCCGTATGAGGTATCGTTAGGGCGGACAAACAGACAAATGTACAGATAGACAGACAGATCAAAAATTTTATGTCGAAAATCCCCAAGAGAGACCATCGTCTTAAAAAAAAGCGCGAAATACGAGAAAGCGGGCAAACGAGGACACGTACAGAGTGCCCTTGTATGTGTCCTCCTTTGCCTGGTCTCCCTTATTTCGGTCTCTCTCTCTCCAATATGTCTTAGCAAAATGCTCAAGCAATCACTTTAGTCACCCAAGAAACAGCACTCTCTATCTCATAAGCACTCCGTCACGTATCCAAAGTGATACAAAACTGTCTTTTCTCAAAATATAATTTTGTGCATATTTTATGTCGTGTGCGGCTTTCTTCGAGCTATATAATTTAGGCTAGTGTGCTAATAAGCAATATATCGAAAGTTAACGCTGTGTTGTGTGTGCTATTCTTGTTTTCCCGTTTATTCAACATAATGTTTTTAGCGTCAGTATGTACGAACAAGGTCGAATTTCTACAGAGATGGCCTGTGGAAATCCACGTCAAAAATGCAATAGCCCTTCTCACGAAGATTGCGAATGAATAAATTTAGGAAAATATCTTAAAGAAGGGCCAGAAAACGTGCAGCAAAACTTTTATAAAATGCATACGATGACTGAAACATCTACTGTGTGACAACGATAAAAATATTTCCTGCCAACTTCAGTTTGATAGCGAAAAAGAGTTAGGTGGCTGTAGGTTTTTTTATTTTGATGAATATGAATAAAGGTGTTGTTTTCAAAGAGTTTCTAATATTCGTTGTTATGTACCAATGGTGGCTATGTTATGTTTGGTTAATAATCTATGTGCGTCATAGGGTCGGCCAACTCACTCATGAGTCGACTAGCTTAGACTCAGATCAAACGGCGTGAGTGAGTCCAGCTGAGTAATGTTTTGGTATGTTTGAGTGCAAGTGAGCTCGGTCGAAGAACATTTTAGTGAGTTTCACTGTCTGCCCCAGTGAGGCCGACTCAGGAAAAGTTTGGTGGGTCTGCGTCTGAGTGAGTCCAAAGGGCGAGATATATTTATTGAGGGAGTCTGGGTGAGTTTTCCTGATGTTTGCTGACTTCCGGTTCTATGTACTCATATTCAACACCCATGTTTATACTCATCTCTACTCGCGAGTAGTCCAAAACAACATCGTTCATACACCATTTCAATATTTAATAATTAGAGCGGTGAATTACGTAGGGACATGGCTTGGACACCTCCTCAACGAATTATATCGGGAGCTTCCTCAAAAATACATCTTAGGTTGTCATCTGTTTCAATAAAAATGTCCTTGCTGGTTTGCAACCCCTGTTAATTCGATTTGGAGGGTACTGTATGAAAAAGTGCCAAAAAGCGCTCCGATAACGGCAGATATTGGTGTTAAGAGCCTTGAAGCTATAATCCAAAAAGCAAATTCCAGACTTACGGACTTATGAGTAGACTGATTCAGATCCAATCAGGCTCAGATCAAGTGGTGAGTTTAGGTCTTAGAAAGTTCGAGCGAGTGATGCTTTGACGAGTTTGAGACCGAGTGAGTCCGGCTGAAGGAAGTTTTTGCGTGAGTCCGAGGGCGGATGAGTCCTAAGCTCCAAATATATTTCATCAGTGAGCCTGAGTGAGTGCCCCAAGTTTTCCTGACCTATGGTGGAGATAGACGGTGACGCGAAAAATAGTGGTTACGGGGGCACATATACGTAGTTATTCCAAACAGCGCAGAAATGGCACCTGTGTTGTGTGGTCTCATGTGTGTAACGTTTCTACGTGTTTTTGAATACCTAAGGGACGTTAAGCTACGACAAGCTCCTGATATGCAAGGCCGGGGAGAATGAATGCAATGATTGTGTGAGTTAGCAGAACAATTAGGGTGCAAGTAGGTGAGTAGTGCAACCATTTGCACAAAACAATTTGTAACGAAAGGAACTACCGTGTCAAGTTTCTTTTTTTTGAAATACTGTAGGCCTACATTTTGACTCAAGCAGGATGAGCTTCACGTACAATGCAGACTTTAAATGTAGAGACAACGCAACGGGCGAACACTAGAAACAAAGCAAACGATGAAACAAGTACGAAATTCATTGAGAGGTAGGGTCATCAATACATGTGGTAGGAGCAAGCAGAAATGGTAACAACGAAGAGGGCTACACCTTTAAAACATGACATTAGATATGGCGAACAAAGCCATTGGAGCTGTATATACTATTTGGCAACGAATTTTCATCCCTGATCGCACGAGAGAAGTATCTGTATTGTTACCAACAAATCATTGCAACCCTAGCACCATTTCGTACGGGAATGTTGCACAGACGGTTAAGTCTGTTGTTCCACGCATGGGTGCAGTATGCAGACTCGTCAATATAAAGCTTCGCTGCGGTGGTGTATTGGTTACGACACTTGGCTGCTGGCTCGAATGTTGAAGGTTGGATCCCGGCTGCGGTGGTCTCATTTCGATGAAGGCGGTATGCTATAGAGGCTCACGTACAGTTGCATGTCAGTGCACGTTAAAGAACACCAGATGGTCGAAATTGCCGGAGGTTTCCACAACGGCGCCTCTCAAATAATCATATCATGGTTTTGAGTCGTTACACCTAAGGTATTACCATTAAAATTCAGCCAGGCTTATGAATCGCGCAGCAAGATGTTTCATCGCACAACAGCGTCAAAATAAACCCCTATGTGTTAAATTTACAAATAAAACAGTGCAGTTTTAAATGCGTAGCACTTAAAGCTTCAGTGATTTATTTCTAAATCTATCTATCTATCTATCTATCTATCGATCTATCTATCGATCTATCTATCTATCTATTTATATTGTGGCGAAGCCTTCGAACAGTGGGTCGTCCTCTCCAGCGCCTTCTAGTGGGTTGCCTTTTTTAGCAAGAAGAAGAGCAGCTCGTGCAGAGAGTCGGTACCCGCATTGACTGTGAAACTGACTGTTACAGCGTGAAATGGTGCAGATCAACTGCCAGATGTCGACTAGGTGGAGAAAATCACGACAGGCGTAAGAGCAACTCGACGGAAGAGAAGTGCTATTTATGTCATGAAGCGCATCCTGCAGACTCTTTAGATTGTGAGGTGAAAGAACGAGAAGTTAAGCTGCTGGAAATTGTGGAACGCAGGCGTTGCTCCTGGAGGGAAGCTCTGACTGAATTACAAGAACGTTCGAAAGGTTACGCAAGCGTAACAGCACGACATACCACTGCAACGGATGCATCGCTAGCAAAACATATAGCAGAGGCTATAGAGAAGGTAACGGAAAAGGCGATGGAGCGTCTTGCCAGCAGTATTATTGAAGTCGTGGCTGAATTGTTAACAACTCAGTTGACCCAAATCATTGCTTCAGTGTCTATGAAAAATCACACTTCACAGGATTTGGAGGTTTCAAAAAGTGCCGGGACAGAAAGTCCAATAGCTCCTACACGATGCGCATCTCCTCGAGCAGACCTTCCAATAAGATACTGCGGGCAGATCCAGAACCCGTATCGGATGACACTGATGAATTCACAGATATGGATGCGGAATTTCATAATTTCTTGAAGCGTGCCAGATCTCCCCTATTGAAAAAGTCTTCACAGAAATCAAAATCTAAAAAGTTCCTGTCAGGGAAAGACTTTTTGGAGAACCTCTCCAAAAAAGACTTTTTGAAGAAAGATGTTTTGTATCAAGCAGTCTCTGCGGCGGGTTTATAGAGTCAAAATAGGCTCCTTAAAAGTATTACAGTGGAATTGTCGATCAATAGGGTTGGCTACCACAGATTTATCGTGTATTTCTTCGCAAATTTCCCCAGATATTATTACTTTACAAGAAACTTGGCTTACAAATGGACAAAAATTTTACCTAAAAAATTATCGCTTATTTCGTTTAGACAGACCTAGCAGAGGTGGTGGACTTGCCATTTTTATATCAACTAAATTTAGTCATAGAGCGAAGATTAACTACCTGTGCATGGATTCTAACTATGAAGTTATGATATTAGACATCACTCTGCCAGGCTGTTCCCCTTTTTTCTTTTGTTAACGCATACTTTCCGGTAGGAGTACAGGACACAAGATGCTTAGATGCAATGTTAGCTTCCTGCAGGAAGGATGTAATATTAACTGGTGACTTTAATTCACACCACGTGTCTTGGGGTTTCAAGACTGATGTAAATGGAAGGCGCTTGTGGGAGTGGACTGTTGATAATAACTTATCTTGTGTAAATTTACCCACTGTTACGTTTATTAGGAGATAATCAAAGTCGGCGATAGATCTGACCTTTTCCAGCTCCTCACTAAACATTTTGTCGTGGAAAACATTAGATTGCGCAACAAACAGTCACCACCTTCCTATTAGCTTCGATATTATCTTTCCCGGGATATTTTTAACTGGTAAAATTGGCCATTTGTAAATTATGAGCATTTACAAAAAGACTTACGTGGCAGCAGATTTTAAACGTTCAATACGCCAAGCAAAAGATGACTATGACACTAACAAATTTAGCTATCTTTCAAAACCATACAACAGAAAAGCGCTTTTTAGATTTTTGCGTTCCAGAAAAATGATACCACCATCAGACAATATTGACTCTTCAATTCTATTGCCTAGCGAACTCACCTAAATATTAGAAAATGTTGCTAAAGGATTAGAAAAAAGATTCAGATCAACAATGCCAAGACACATAGTAAAGGAGGAGTTCAATGAGGTGACATTAGCGGAACTAGCGGGTGTAGTGAGGCACTTACCTCCTACAGCACCTGGACCAGATGGAGTAACCTCAGCAATGATAAAAGTACTATATGACAATTCCCCACATGAACTCTGTAATATGGTTAATTATTCTTTGAAAAATTCTTGGATACCGGCGGATTGGAAACTTTCCAAAATAATTCTGATACTTAAAAAACAGGGACTTGGGTATACACTTGACATTATGAGGCCAATTTCTCTTACATCTAATTTGGTTAAACTAACTGAAAGAGTTTCGAATGCACGTGTAATAAAATGCATTGAGGAGAAATCAATACTGAACCCCAGTCAAATTGGCTTTAAATCGGGATGCTCCATATGGTGTGCGCACGCGGATTTGGAGAGTCGTATACAGTCGGATAGGCGCAGAAGAGAGTATTGCGCATTAGTTTTTCTGGATTTGGCCAAGGCGTATGACAAAGTGGAGCATAAAATACTAATAGAGCAGATGGAAATGTCACACTTACCAAACTACATGACAGCACGGGTAGCAGAGTTTTTTAAGGGAAAGAGAGTTTTATTGCTTTCAAAGGGGTTGTTTTTCTAACAGATATCGACAATACCGTGGCGTACCACAGGGGGCAGTGCTCTCACCGGTGTTGTTTAACATCTTCCTTAGTTCAATTCCAGCACATAGCGATATTCATTTATATGTGTATGCAGATGACATTGCTTTCTTTGCGAAAAACAGTGATCTGCAATTACTTTATCAGACATTACAAAATTACCGAAACATGATAGAGGAATGGCTTGAAAAAATTGGAATGTCTCTACACGTAAACAAAAGCGCGCTTCTAGCGTTCTCGTTCAGGGATCCTGTCAACATCTCCTTGATGTATGGCACAGAGCCGATTCCCCAGGTGGATTCACTCAAATACTTAGGCATCATATATAACAGCTCGTTAAATTGGAAAAGCCACATCGATCACATTGCGTCCACAGCAACGCGAGCCATGGGGTGGTTACGCAAGCTCAGCAACATAAAAAGGGGGTTGCGAAGAAATACATTGGTAATGGTCTATAAAATGTGCATTCGTCCTATCATGGAATTCAGCTGTGTCTTATTTTCGGGCAGTGCGACATATAAAATGAGACTGCTAATACTATTAGAAAGGGAGGCTTTACGACTGTGCCTTGGACTGCCCTAATTTGTTGCTAACAATGTGCTATATATGGAAGCGCGTCTACCGTCATTGTTGAATAGATTCAAAATGCTTCCTATCCAAAAATTTTCAAACTATACACTGTGCCCCAGAGAGCATCGTTTTATGCTTTTAATAACGAACCAAGCTTATTTTTTGAAACTTGGTGGTTACGATTCCACTGCCCACAGATCTTGTTCGTTCAAGCGCTGCTAGAACCACTGAACGTCAAAATCAAACATATTTTCTCGACAAGAAACGTTAATTTAGATCTTAAGATAGAATTTGAGAATATTTATCCCTCTAACACCAAGCAAATGCCATTTAAATATTTAATTGATCAGCTGCAGGATTACTTGACACATGTGAACATGAACAACATAATTGCGACTGATGCATCCGTATCAAATGAAAAGGCTGGGGCAGGTATCTTCTCACGTTCCCTTGACTGGTCCTTTTCGGTTAAAATCCAAGATTACACACCAATATTCATAGCAGAATTATTTGCTATTGTACTGGCACTACGGGAACTTCCTTTGGGCGAATCGGAAGCAGGCGTAATTACAGATTCTTTTTCAGTATGTGCTGCTCTGTCTTCAAGAGCCAACTTAACACTTATGCACATGTTTCGACAACACATACCGACAAACTTGAAAAAACTGCAGCTATTATGGGTACCAGGCCATTGTGGCATATATCTCAATGAGATGGCGGATGCACTAGCCACAGTATCTCTTAGCGGTCCCCTTATCCCGATTTTGCCTGATACGGCTTACGCGACAGCAATAAGGTTTAGAAACCTCTGTTTGCATGAATACGACTGCTACTCATTGGATAAATATCGAGATTTCACACATCTAAGATGCCACTGGAATAGACAGTGGTGTGCAACACGGCACTTGGAAGTTACTTTTACAAGAATGCGTTGCAGAATTCCGCAACTGAATTATTACTTGCATAAAGTTGGTCTAAAGGCGTCACCTTTATGTCAGACTTGCGAAGAAATGGAAACGATAGATCACTACTTTTTGTTCTGTCGCCGATATTCTCGTCAGCGGAAAAGATACCTGGTAGCTCCACATGAAAAATGGGATTAGAATTAATATGGCAGTAATTTTGTCGTTTGGCAGCATTAAACTCGGTTATAGCCACAGGGACGTCTGCTCTGTGGTATTTTGAATACATAATTGAAACAAAGCAATTGCCATGTTAATGTGCCTATATATATATATATATATATATATATATATATATATAGTGGGCTTGTCAGCAGCAGAGAAGGCAACATGCTCAGTAATCCGCTTTGCCTTGCGATACAGGTCTTGGCGATTCTTCTTGGTGAAAGCCCTGCGGTATGCACCGTCTTTCCGGGGCTGGCTCGGGATGATGACGTCACCTCGTCTGGCTGGCCTGGCGAAGCCTGGTTACCATCACCTGTGGACGATCGCTGCTGCATCGAGGAAACAACGCCCCTTCTCATCTTAGCGTCCACGTGGAATCAACGCCGAGTGACGTCGGTTCCCGTGAACGCTTCGGAGCCTTTAAATCCACGGGCAGTCTCATACCATGGCAGTGGGCTTGTCAGCAGCAGAGAAGGCAACATGCTCAGTAATCCGCTTTGCCTTGCGATACAGGTTAGTAGGTACTTTCCTGCCCCTTGTTATCGAAGTGATAACCGATTCCTGCTGCTGCTGCCTTGCCCACTGTGTCTTAAACTTCTTTTTGCTTGCGTCACACCTATACCTGTTGATCTGTTGGTTTGCGGTGACGTTGAAGCTAATCCTGGTCCTCTTACGGAAAAGGAAATGCTATATCAGCTTCTCGCTGGCCAAAAAACAATGAAAGCAGCTATTGAGAACGTACAGGCCAACCAGAAAGATTTAGTTGAAAAATTTGGCACGCTAACAGAACGAGTGGATGCCATTGAGCGTCACATGAATAAATTTTCTGCATTGCCTCAACAAGTGAAAGAACTTGAGGATACTATGACTCAAATGCAGCATAAATTAGCATTCCTTGAAGGTAAAGTTGATGATTTTGAAAATCGGAGCCGTAGAAATAACCTAATCATTTATGGACTAAAGGAATCCCCTAGGGAAACACCTCAGATGCTCCAAGATAATGTCGAGGAAATCCTCGAAAATACATTAGGTATAAAGGCAATTACTGTTGAAAGATGCCACAGGCTTGGACGCATAGTTGAAAACAAAGACAGACCAGTTATTCTAAAGTTTATTGATTATCGTGAGAAGATGTCTGTTTTGAAGGTTAGGCACAAGTTAAAGGGCTCTGTATTGTCCTTTTCTGAAGATTTTTCATACAGGGTTCGTGAGGCACGCAGAAATCTGTGGAAAAGTTCCGAAAAAGAGAGAGAAAACGGTGCTAAAGTTAAGCTACTCTACAATCGACTGAGTGTGGATGGGAACTTGTTCAGTTGGGATGAATCGAAAAATGCACGTGTTAAGCTAAAGAAGAATGAAAAATGACGGGATATGTGCAGTGTACCGTCGCTGAAAATACTACATTTAAACTGTACAAGTGTTATTAGCAAAACCACAGAATTAGAAGGAATCCTCCTGGCCTATAGTCCCCATATTGCTATCCTAACCGAAACATGGTTGCACGATAACATACTTGATAGTGAATTTGTTCCGCGGGGCTACCGTGTGTACCGTAAAGATCGTGGGAGTAGAGGTGGTGGAGTGGCGATCCTGTTTAGACAGTCATTGCAAATTACAAAAATGCATGACATACGTAACGTCGAGGGCATATTTTGCAAAGCATATTACGGAAAGACCAGGTACGTTATTGGGGCTATTTATCGCCCACCTAATTCCTCCATGGATGTTCTGGATGAACTACACAACTACCTCGCCGCCCATGTGAAACCTGAGGATCGGATTATTCTAGCTGGAGATTTTAATTTGCCTCATGTTAGTTGGTCATCTTTCTCTTTGCAACAACCTAACTATAAAATTGGTGAAAGAATGATCGATATAGCGTTTTCTTTTGACTTGATGCAAATCGTTGACAAATGCACTCGAATACACGCGAGTTCTTGTTCAATTCTAGACCTTTTTTTCATTAGTGGCTCAATCTCTGCCCAAGCTAGCTGTTCTGTTCTCCCTGGAATATCTGATCATCAGGCTGTGATACTTACGCTTACTAATGTTGTTTTAAAGAAAAATTGCAAGGTGGTCTCGTTCCCAAACTTTTCACGTGCTGATGACACCTCAATATTGGATTTACTAGCATTTGAATTTGATTCTTTTTCGAGTTGCACTGCTGATATTCATTATCTGTGGAAGCGTTTCAAAGACCTTATAAATGAGTGTATTGATAGATTTGTTCCTCGTATTGTAAAAAAATCGAAAGGAAAGAACCCCTGGATTTCTCGGGAAACGTTGCAGTTGCGAAGACGGCTCAAACGTTTAAAAAATCAAAGACGGTGCTCTAAAGACGTAGGTATCCTCCAGCAAAAAATTTCTGAACTTGCTTCTCAAGTGAAAGCAAATGTTGTGTCTGATAAGGAACGCTATTATGGCCAACAACTTCCGAGTCTCATGTCTTCGTCTCCCGAGAGGTTCTGGAGTTTAATTTCGCCTAATACTATGACTACTGATGTTTTTGTAATTGATGGTGTTGAAACTAGTGATTCATTTGTTATTTCTAACGCTTTCAATGATCATTTTAAATCTGTTTTTACGAGGGATAACGGTGTCCTGGAAACATTTGATGTGGTAAGCCCACCCCTTTCGGATATCATCATAAGTGAAGAGGGAGTTCTTAATCTGCTTTTAAAACTGGATGTTAAGAAATCTTCAGGTCCGGATGGAATACCAAATGAGTTCTTAAAGCGCTACGCACAATGGGTTTCAAAGTACCTAACAATTCTCTTTTCTAAATCTCTGAAAGATGGTCAAGTTCCGGATGACTGGGTAACTGCTAAAGTCAAGCCCTTACATAAGAGTGGAGATCCCCATTCTGTTACTAACTATCGGCCGATCTCATTAATTTCAACTTCCTGTAAACTCATTGAGCATATAATACATAAGCACATTTCAGACTTCCTAGATAAGCACAATATTTTGTCAGATTCACAACACGGATTCAGGAAAGGATTTTCTACTTGTACTCAGCTGGTAACAACAGTACATTATTTTGCGCTATCTATAAATTCCGGAAAACAGGTAGATGCAATTTTTATGGATTTTGCTAAAGCTTTCGATACGGTCTCACACAATAAATTACTCTTTAAACTTGATTTAATTCTTAAAAATACCCAGCTTCTAAACTGGATTTCTGGCTATCTTTTGAATCGAAAACAATACGTCTCTTTCAATGAACATTGTTCTCGTACAGTACCGGTTGACTCGGGAGTGCCCCAAGGCTCCGTGCTTGGGCCGCTCTTCTTTTTGTTGTTTATAAATGACATATCACATGATATACCTGTAAAAGTCAAGTTATATGCGGATGACTGCATTCTATACTCGGAAGTTGAAAACCATACCGACCAAATTCATTTAAACGACGCATTTCAAAAGGTCATTCGTTGGTGTGATAAATGGCAGATGTCAGTTAATTTTAATAAGACTGTTTTCATGAAAATTTCCCACAAACGTACCCCTCTTCATTTTGCATATTCAGCCAATAATGTTTTTTTGCAGGAGGTACAACACTACAAGTACCTTGGTCTTTGGATTTCGAATGACCTAAACTGGACAAGACATATTAATACTGTAATAAGCTCGTGCAATTACAAGCTATTTTATCTTAGACGAGCTCTCAAGCTTTCAACCCCCGCCGTTCGCCTTATTGCTTTTAATGCAATTGTCCAACCTTCTTTAGATTATGCTTCCATAATCTGGTACCCTCACACCAGAAAAAACATTAGCGAAATGGAAAAAATTCAAAAGAGAGCTGTTAGATTTATTTATAACAGTTTCGGCCGCACTTCAATAACACGTTTATTATCAAAAGCCAATCTTGCAACACCTACACAAAGGAATAAATTATTAAGATTGAAATTTTTTTTTCAGTTAGTTAAAGGTTATTATAAGTTAGACTTATCTCACATACTTAATTTCTCCACGGGATATGCCACAAGACAGAGGCATTCCCTTCCAATAACCCCATTCTCCACCCGTAATAACACGTTCAAATATTCATTTTTTCCGAGGACAATCATCGAATGGAATAACCTTAGTAATGAAGTTGTTTCCCAGTCTTCCTTGAATCTTTTTGCTGCGCAGCTCCAGCAGCGAGTGTCTGATATGTGATCCTGCTTTTTATTTCTATCACAGTAGCAATTCCCCACTCGTGACCAACTTGAATATAGCGCTGATTTCATTATATGCCCTTATGACTGTTCATTGCAAACCATTGTCTTTTTGTGTACATACCTCACCTGTTTTATATTTACTTGTTTGCCGATTTGTTAATTTAGCAAATGTGTATCCACCCTGCTAAAACCCTATGTTAGGGTTGCAGTATTCATAAATAAATAAATAAATAAATAAATATGTGTGTGTGTGTATATATATTTATGTATGTATGTGTATGTGTGTATGTATATATATATATATATATATATATATGCATTTATGTATATATATATATTGCCACGTTCCATTTCCCAAGTTTTTGTTATCATCCCAAAACACCACACGATTCTCAGCGCAAACCGCCCCTGCAGTTTTCGAGAAGGTTCCGGACTGTAGTAGATCATTTCGATAAGATCACGCCCACTGTGCGAACGGTACAGATTGTTCTGGAACCTACGCCACCGCCAGCGATAACGCTAGAACATTCGATGGCAAGAGGATAAATGCCGACGCGCTTCGCCGCTTGTCAGTTGTTGATCGAAGGCCGACGCTCCGTTCGCCGCGATCAGGCCGAGACGGCTATCTGTGCAAGACTGCTGCTGTAATTGGACTTTCCGTTTACCGGGCACAGGTTCGCCCAAATAAACAGTTAAATACCAACACGAAGTCTTCTGTCTTCGGCCACGTCACGACACCGTGACATCTGGTCGAGGTGCTGTTTCTTCCATGTACTGGACGCCTCCGTAAAGCCGTGAACCCAGCCCACGTCGCGGAAAAGACACCGACGACAACCAAGAGCAGCAAACAAGCCGCCGACAGCAAGGTCTCCCACCGGAGTACGGTCTTCTACAAGACAAGGCGCGGAAGACCACGGCCATGACCTCGACGGCAGCGACAATGACAACTGGAGCGTCCCAGCCCGCGATCGTCATTCATCAACCCAGGGAACCACCAACGTTCCATGGCTCATCGTTTGAAGACCCGGAAACCTGGCTAGAAACATACGACCGTGTGGCCACCCTCAATCACTGGGACAACGAAGAAAAGCTCCGTCGTGTGTACTTCTACCTGGAAGACACCGCAAGGACCTGGCTAGAGAATCGGGAGTCCACGCTCTGAACGTGGGATGTCTTCTGCGGCGCATTTCTGCAAACGTTCGCGAGCGTCGCTCGCAAAGAGAGGGCCGCTGCTCTACTTGAGACCCGGGTTCAGCTACCAAATGAAAAGGTTGGAATTTTCACAGAGGAGATGACCCGCCTATTCCGTCACGCTGACCCAGACATGCCCGAGGAGAAGAAAGTTCGTTTCCTCATGCGAGGGGTCAAACAGGAGCTCTTCGCGGGACTAATGAGGAATCCACCGAACACCGTTAAAGAATTTGTATCCGAGGCGACCACCATCGACAAAACCCTGGACATGCGCACCAGACAGTATAATCGTCGCCTGACTCCAGAATGCGCTGCTGCTCAAGCCAGTGACTCCGACGACCTGCGTGAAACGATCCGAGCGATCGTACGGGAAGAGCTGCGCAAACTGTTGCCTTCGGCGCAGCCTCAAGTGGATTAGATCGCCGACATTGTGCGAGAAGAACTCCGGCAATCGCTCCGAATTCCCAACACCACTGCCCGAGCCAGAAACTATGAGCTACGCCGCTGCAGTGCGCCACAATGCTCCTCCCCGTCCACGCCAAAACGCCGCCCCGTCGCACTTCCGTCGCCAGACGCCACCGCCGCCACCACCCCCACCGACGTCCTACCGTTCCCCAGCGGGCCAGCGCAGTGCGCCGAGGAAAACGAATGTTTGGCGTGCACCTGACAACCGCCCGCTCTGCTACCACTGCGGCGAGGCCAGGCACACATACCGCCGTTGCCAGTACTGACAGATGGGACTGCGTGGCTTCGCCGTCAATGCACCGCGTCCGCAGCCAGGAGATCGACCACGTGACATTGCCGACTACCCGGCAGGAACTCAATGGACACCACGAAGTCCTTCCCGTTCGCCGTCGCCCAGCCGCCGCATGTCACCACACCCCCGGCAGTACTCAGGCCCAACGCGGGGCCGGTCTCCTAGCCCGTATCCGGGAAACTAAGGGCAGCAACCGATGGAGGTGCGGTTGCTGTGCGACGAACTACCGAAGATCCTCCGACGACGACGCCGCCGCGATGGAGCTTTCCGAACAGAATGCCAACCAGGCAAAGCCCTGACGGCAAAAGCTCACTTACCGAAGGTGGCCGGACGACGCAACATGGAAGCAGCGGAACAAGCCGACGCAGCCGTGACCCGACGCCACGCCCTAACTGTAATGCGAGACGGCGAACTAGCGACCTCGACGTTCTTATCGACGGCCACAGTGTGACCGCTCTCGTCGATACTGGAGCCGACTATTCTGTCTTCAGTGGGTCGTTCGCCGCGAAGTTAAAGAAAGGTAGGACAGCTTGGAAAGGCCCTGAATTCCGCACAGCCGGAGGTCATCTCGTAACGCCTGCAGGAATCTGGACAGCGAGAGTCACCATTAATGGCCGTATTTATCCTGCAGACTTCGTAGTCCTACAGCGTTGCTCGAGAGATGTCATCCTTGGCATGGACTTCTTATGCCTCCATGGTGCTGTCATCAACCTAAAAACAAAGTCGATAACGTTATCCACAGAAGAAGCACTACCGCCGCGCACGCCGTCAGGACACCATGCCTTGAATGTGCTGGAAGAACAAGTCACCATTCCGCCTCGCTCAAGCGTCATTATTTCTGTCCGCGCTCCTAAATCACCTGACTTGGAAGGCGTCGTTGAAGGCAGTCAGCATCTTTTGGTCACCCGAAATATTTGCGTCGCAAGAGGAATTACAAAGCTGTGGAAGGCAAAGCAACGGTTATGCTCACGAATTTCAGCAATGAGTACAAACATGTCAACAAAGGAACAACGGTCGCATACATCGAAGAAATTGTCGAAGCCACCAGTGCTTTCGCCCTCGCCGATTCTGCGGAACCTGCTCAGAGGAACCAAGCCCCTCCCATAGCTTTCGACGTCAATCCCAGACTTCCGAACGATAAGCAAGAACAGCTGAAGGCCCTGCTCCTGCAATACGAAGATAGCTTTTAGTCGTCATCGAAAATTCGGCAGACCCTAATCACGAAACATCGCATCAAACCGAAGAAAATGCCAGACCACTCCTTCAGAGTCCGTACAGGGTTTCGACGCGAGAACGTGAGGCCATGAAGAGACAAGTTGATGAAATGCTGCGGGATGACATTATCCAGCCGTCCAAGAGGCCATGGGCATACCCCGTGGTGTTAGTGAAGAAAAAGGATGGGACCCTACGTTTCTGCGTCGATTATCGCCGCCTGAACAAAATCACAAGAAAGGACGTGTATCCTCTCCCACGAATAGACAACGCACTTGATCGGCTCCATAACGCCAAGTACTTTTCGTCAATGGACCTCAAGACTGGCTATTGGCAAATCGAAGTCGACGAAAGAGACCGAGAGAAGACGGCGTTTATAACACCGGACGGCCTCTTCGAGTTTAAGGTGATGCCCTTCGGCCTTCGCTCAGCCCCTGCAACTTTTCAACTTGTTATGGATAGAGTACTGGCAGGATTGAAGTGGCAGACTTGCCTTGTGTACTTGGACGACGTCGTCGTGTTTTCCTCGAGTTTCGACGAGCATCTTCGGCGCCTTGAAGCTGTACTTCAAGCCATCAAGACTTCCGGACTCACACTGAAGCCAGAAAAGTGCAGATTTGCGTACGAGGAGCTCTTGTTTCTGGGGCACGTTATCAGCAAGTCTGGAGTTCGTCCCGATCCACGGAAAACAGCCGCCATCGCCGACTTCCCGCCGCCCACTGACAAGAAAGCCGTGCGCCGATTTCTGGGCCTGTGTGCCTATTATAGGCGGTTCGTGAAAAACTTCGCCCGCATCGCCGATCATCTCACTAAGCTTACCAAGGCCGACGTGGAGTTCAAGTGGGAAACGCCATAGGAACACGCTTTCCAGGAGCTTAAACATCGCCTCCAGACGCCTCCGATACTTGCTCATTTCGACGAATTCGCCGAGACAGAAATACATACTGACGCAAGCAGCGTAGGTCTTGGCGCCGTTCTTGTGCAGAGGGCTGACGGACTTGAAAGGGTTATTAGTTACGCCAGCCGATCGCTATCCAAAGCAGAAGCAAATTATTCCACAACAGAAAAGGAGTGCCTCGCCATCATCTGGGCTACGTCGAAATTTCGCCCCTACCTCTACGGCAGGCCCTTCAAAGTTGTGAGCGACCACCACGCCTTGTGTTGGCTAGCCACCTTGATGGACCCTTCAGGTCGCCTCGCACGATGGAGCCTGAGACTTCCAGAATATGACACTACTGTCATTTACAAGTCCGGCAAAAAAACACTCCGACGCCGACTGTCTCTCTCGTGCGCCTGTCGACCTACCACTACCCGACGACCCGGCTGACGACTACTTCTTAATAACGATAACTACCGACGACTTCGCTGAACGACAGAGGGCCGACCCGGAACTTAAGGCCCTATTAGAATACCTCGAATGCAGGACCACTGAAATCCCGAAGGTATTCAAGCGCACACTTGCGTCGTTCTTTCTACGAAACGGTCTTCTACAAAAGAAAAACTTTTCACCGCTTCGAGCTAAGTACCTCCTTGTGGTGCCTTCAGCTCTGCGACCAGAACTCCTGCAGGCCCTGCACGACGATCCGACGGCAGCGCACCTCGGTGTTTCTCGCAGGCTCGCGAGAATACAAGAAAGGTACTACTGGCCTCGTCTTACCACCGACGTCACTCGTTATGTGAGAACATGCCGGGACTGTCAGCGACGCAAGATACCGCCGACAAGGCCAGCGGGACTTCTGCAGCCAATTGATCTACCTTGCCGACCTTTCCAGCAGATTAATATGGACCTACTGGGGCCATTCCCGACGTCGGCTTTCGGAAACAAGTGCATTGTGGTAGCTACCGACTACCTCACCCGCTACGCCGAGACAAAAGCCCTGCCAAAAGGCAGTGCCTCCGAGGTAGCTAAGTTCTTCGTCGAAAATATCGTCCTACGTCACGGCGCCCCGGAGGTCCTTATCACCGACAGAGGAACGGCATTCACTGCCGACTTAACTCAAGCGATCTTGGCATACAGCCAAACAAACCACCGCTGGACGACAGCGTACCACCCACAGACCAACGGCCTCACCGAGCGGCTTAACAAGACGATCGCCGACATGCTGTCAATGTACGTCGATGTCGAACACAAGACGTGGGACGCCATTCTTCCGTATGTGACCTTCGCATCCAACACGGCGGTGCAGGAGACGACGCAGATATCCCCATACAAATTGGTCTACGGAAGGAGCCCGGCAACGACGCTCGATGCCATGTTACCCAACGTCACCGACGAAGAAAACCTCGATGTGAGCGAGTACCTTCAACGCGCCGAAGAAGCCCGACAACTTGCGCGTCTCCGTATCAAGAATCAACAGACGACCGACAGCCACCGTTACAATCTTCGACGACGCTTCGTGGAATACCAGCCCGGTGAACGTGTTTGGGTGTGGACGCCAATACGCCGACGTGGACTAAGTGAAAAGCTTCTGCGACGGTACTTCGGACCGTACAAGGTGGTTCGACGTCTCGGCCCACTTGATTACGAGGTTGTCCCCGACGGCATCATGAACTCTCAACGACGCCGATCGCGACCTGAAGTCGTCCATGTCGCGCGCCTCAAGCCGTTTCATGCGCGTTAACAAACTGAAACAGCGTTTTTTGTATTATTTATTCATTCTACTTTCTTGCATCATTGTTGTACCTTCATCTTTAGTTAAAAGCATCGGGACGATGCCTTTTTTCAGAGAGGGGCAATGCCACGTTCCATTTCCCAAGTTTTTGTTATCATCCCAATACACCACACGATTCTCAGCGCAAACCGCGCCTGCAGTTTTCGAGAAGGTTCCGGACTGTAGTAGATCATTTCGATAAGATCACGCCCACTGTGCGAACGGTACAGATGTTCTGGAACCTACGCCACCGCCAGCGATAACGCTAGAACATTCGACGGCAAGAGTATAAATGCCGACGCGCTTCGCCGCTTGTCAGTTGTTGATCGAAGGCCGACGCTCCGTTCGCCGCGATCAGGCCGAGACTGCTATCTGTGCAAGACTGCTGCTGTAATTGGACTTTCCATTTACCGGGCGCAGGTACGCCCAAATAAACAGTTAAATACCAACACGAAGTCTTCTGTCTTCTGCCACGTGACGACACCGTGACAATATATATATATATCTTTTTAGACCCACCATTACCTCTGTCTCAAATCACATCTGATAGCCTGCATCGCTCCCTGCTCAGATATACTCCTTTTTCGATTTTCGGCTTTTCTTTCTATATTTTTTTCAGCCCAAAATTACGTTTTGTTTGAAAAATCATTAGCCTTTTGGTTAAGATCCTGCCGCCCGGTTCTTGGCCGATCCCCCTTTGTGGGTGTGCGCCAGAGTTTCAAGGATCGTCGTCATCATCATCATCATCATTGACTGTCGCTGTCAAGCATCATCGACAAGTGTCCGCCAATAAGCGTCTCAACAATTTGGTGGAGAGTGCTGTGCCCTTCTAACACCTTCGGTTAGCATTCGATGCCCTTGGAGCTTCGATCCCGTACCGTGCCTTCTACCATGCACCAAGACGCCGCGCAGCAAACGCTTCCTCCTCCACCGACGCCATGTTCCGGTGTCTCCCTCATCCGCAACGCTCCGGTCTTCACCGGCGCGGATGGCACTGACGTCGAGGCTTGCTATGTAGGAATGCGTCAGCGTCCCCAATCATTGGGACGAGGCAGGTAAACTCGGAAACCTGGTTTTCTACCTCGTGGGTGTGGCCGGCATGTGGTACAACAACCACGCATTCGATTTCCCCACTTGGTCCGCTTTTAAAACCGACGTCGTCGACGTGTTCGGCCGTCCTGCCGTTCGTAAGCTGCAAGCCGAACAGCGGTTACCTGAACGAGCACAGCAGACCGATGAGTCCGTCACAAGTTACATAGAGGACATCCTTGACTTGTGCAAGAAAGTGGACGCGATGGTGGTGGTGGTGGTGGTGGTGGTGGTGGTGGTGGTGGTGAGCATGTCAGAAGCCGACAGAATTACCCATGTTCTAAAAGGCATCGCCGACGATGCCTTCACCATGCTCCTGGCCAAGAACCCTCGCACTGTGGCAGAGATCATTACACAATGCCAAAGTTACGAGGAGCTGTGACGGCAGCGCTCGATGACCCGTCGACCATCCTCACGTCACGCTGATCTATCGGCCTTGTCAACACTTCCTGACCACACCGCCTTGCTCGCTGAAATCAAGTCATTCTTTCGTGAGGAAGTTGCCCGCCAGGTCTCTTTACTGGCCTTTGCTTCCCCGCAACGTGCTGAACAGTCGTCAAGCACATTTCTGCCTCCCCTCCGCCGAGTCATTCAGCAGTAAATCGTAGAGGTCGTTCCAGAATACCACCAGCCGCCTCCAGTATCTACACCACTCAGTTACGCCCAAGTTGTCGCCAGGCCACCCCCACTGATTCCTGTGACTGGCCCTCTTGGTTACACCGAAACCATCGCCAGTCCCCAGAGCTTCGGAGAAACTGTGCCGCCTACATATACCGACGTCATCCACGTGCCTCGTGTGCCGCCCCCTATGCAGTTATATCAGCCGCCGGCTCGCCCATCGCGTTCTGCGACATGGACGGGGCCCGCGAACCGATGGCACACTGCGGACAATCGCCCCATCTGCTTTGCTTGTGGTTGCGTCGGTCACGTAGCACGCTACTGCAATCGTGTGCAGCGACCGCAGGTCGCCTCCAATTTTTCCAGCCAATCGAGCCGCTTTTATGATCAACCGCCGCCTACGTCACCGTCGTCCCGCCCCGCTCCATCTACCCGCCGTTCACATTCTCCGCGACGTCACTCACTGTTGCCGATGCGGCCACGTCCACTAGAGGGTGACCAGGAAAACTAGTCGTCGCAGTTCACGAGGCATGGGCTGCGACGCTGTCGAACTGCGGAAGCCCTCAGGAAAGCCCATCGAACGTGATAGACGTGCTTGTGGATGGTGTTCGTGCATCTGCCCTTGTAGATACTAAAGCTGCCGTATCCGTCATGGACGCAAAGCTTAGCCGATTACTGCGCAAAGTTACCACGCCACTTTCCGGACTCTCCCTCCGTACAGCCAGCGCCCAAAGCATTCTCCCTACAGTGATGTGTACAGCCCGCCTCATGATTCAGGGCGTGATGTATGCCGTCGAATTCATCATAATTCTTTCATGCTCTCACGACATCATCCTAGGATAGGATTTTCTCTCCCACCACGACGCCGTCATTCATTGCGCAACAGCAGAAATAGAGCTGACACAATTCTCTTCTTTGACGCCGGCCAACAGTCCATCTGCTGCAAGCACGTTACTCGTCAGGGATGACATGCAAGTGCCTGCAAACTCGTCCGCGGCGGTGTCGGTCTACTGCGCAAGTCTTTCCGACACCGCTGCACTCCTCTCAACATCTCATCGTGTTTTCACCAGAAAAGGTTTACTGGTTCCTTTCGCCACCGTGCAAGTCACTCGCGGCAGCACCACTGTTTTTGTTCTGAACTCCCCGTACAGTGTTACGTTGGTGCGAGGGGAATGTCTCAGCAGCGTGGAACCCATCGAAGACGCACAAGTCATGGGTCAACCTGATGACACGCACTGCCGAAGTTCCAATACGCTTAGTGCTGTTTCTACATCTGTTTCATCATCCGCTGATGTATTCGGTCCTTCCATTGCCGACAACCTTACGCCGGTCCAGCGTTCCCAGCTTCTGGCCCTGTTGGAAGAATTCCGCTCTTCTTTCGATGTCGCTCAACCTTCTCTCGGCCGCACACCCACCGTTACGCATCTCAATGACAAAGGCGCACAACCACCACTACGGCAATGTCCATATCGCGTATCTCCCACCGAACGCCATGTAATCAACGACCAAGTGGACGACATGCTACGCCGCGTTGTTATTCGACCCTCTAACTGCCCCTGGGCGTCTCCTGTCATTCTCGTCGCGAATAAGGATGGTTCTGTGTTGTTCTGTGTGGACTACCGATGCCTCAACAAGATCACTCGTAAGGACGTGTACCCACTACCGCGTGTGGATGACGCGATTGACAGCCTGCAAGGAGCCGAATTCTTTTCATCTCTAGATTTGCGCTCAGGGTACTGGCAAGTACCTATGGCTGAGGACGCTCGACCGAAGACCGCTTTCGTCACTCCTGACGGCTTGTACGAATTCAATGTCATGCCGTTTGGGCTGTGCAATGCGCCCGCCACCTTTGAGCGCATGATGGATACCGTTCTGCGTGACCTGAAATGGCACACGTGCCTGTGCTACCTCGATGACATCGTAGTTTTCGCTCCGGACTTCTCCACGCATCTTCAATGCCTGCGGCATGTATTAACGCGTCTGAGTAACGCCAGTCTGCCACTGAACCTAAAGAAGTGCCGATTTGCAGCTCGGCAGTTGACAATACTCGGCTACGTCGTGTCCAAGGACAGAATTCTCCCCGAGCCAGCCAAGCTTCGGGCCGTGACCGAGTTCCCCAAGCCGATTATCCGTCAAGAAACTGCGCAGTTTCATAGGACTGTGTTCCTACTTTCGGCGCTTCATCCGCAACTTCGCGTCTATCGTATCTCCGCTGACAAAGCTCCTCGGTAGTAACGGGCCTCTCCATTCGTGGTCATCACAGTGTGACGACGCATTCACAACGCTCCGCCGTTTGTTGACGTTGCCTCCCATACTCCGCCACTACGACCCTACTGCCCCTACAGAGGTACACACGGACGCCAGTGGTGTCAGTCTCGGCGCTGTCCTTGCGCAGCGCAAACCAGGGTTCCCGGAATATGTCGTGGCGTATGCAAGCCGTACGCTTACAAAAGCCGAGACTAATTACACCGTCACTGAGAAAGCATGTCTGGCAATCGTCTGGGCCCTTACCAAGTTCCGACCTTATTTGTTTGGTCGCCCATTTGATGTAGTCACCGACCATCACGCACTATGCTGGTTGTCATCATTGAAAGATCCCTCAGGCCGTCTCGCCCGGTGGGCACTTTGCCTTCAAGACTACGACATCCGCGTGCTGTACCGCAACGGAAGGCAACATGCTGACGCCGACGCCCTGTCGCGCTCTCCCTTGCCTGAGACAATGCCCATGACTCAGCGTCTCACCTTCCCGTTTCTTCCATTATCGTTCATGGCGTTGCTACTGAACAGCGCAAGGATCAATGGATTGCCTCACTGATAGACTTGCTGACTGGTCCATCCACTCCATCCACTCGCGCGTTGCGTCGTCAAGCCCACCATTTCGCCGTTCGCGACGACCTTCTCCACCGACGCAATTACAACGGTGACGGCCGCCAGTGGCTACTAGTCCTACCCCGCAGTCTGCGCTCTGACATATGCGAATTCTTTCATTCTTATCCGCAATGTGCGCACTCCGGGGTATCAAAGACTTACCAGCGCATTCGCCAACGGTACTTTTGGCGCGGCATGTACCACTATGTGCAGAAATTCGTTCGCTCCTGCATAGAATGTCAGCGCCGCAAAACTTCAACGCACCTGTCGCCGGTAGGTCTGCAACCTCTACCTTGCCCGAGCGTACGGTTGAAGCGTTCAGTGAGGCCATTCGTCTGCGGGTGGTAAGCAGCAGTTTTGCGGTGAACAACGTTGCACTCTTTGAGAATGGCTTCGACGACTTCAGACAGGAAGACGCGGCCTCGATCACTGAGCAGTTCGTGAGGTGGACCGTGTCGCAGCATGAATCGTTGGAGCAGAATCGTTGGAGCAACGCACCCAAACGGCCTGCCAGGCCGTTTGGGTGCGTTGGCACCGATTTGTATGGGCCACTTCCACTAACGTCGGCTGGTAACCGCTGGGTCATTGTTGCTGTGGACCACCTCACGCGATACGCCGAAACTGCCGCTCTCCCCGCGGCTACAGCCAGCGATGTGGCCTCCTTCCAGAGCTCAAAGTGCTTGTATCGGACGTACAATCACAACAACGTTAATTCAATTTGCGTTCATGATCGTCGACATGTGCAAGATTTATCGAAATCCCATGTTTTCGATATGCGGGCATATCCGGGAGGCCGATCAAATGGACCTAATGATTCACCCCCGAAAACAACTATAGATGCAAACTAATTCATCGGACGAACACAATCAAGAATTATTGCACAATGAGCATGATTTACATACTGTTCCTGCTTCTGACCCATTTTTTTCTACGCTTTAAAAATGTCAGCTCTTTATTGTAAATGAATGGTCCACAATTATCATAAAACGATTCCCTTCGTGCAAACCACCTCATTCTAATCACAGCGTCTGGCGGCGTAGACTTACAGTTATCCTAAGCGCACAAATTAACCTATTATATTATATTATATTAGCAGATGTTGGCACCTTGATAATAATACTTGCTACTCATTCTCGTAGAAATGCAAGATAATGAATGCCACAAATATAAAAAATACATATGTATATTTGCAGTCTAACATACTCATCTTTTAACAATCAACAAATAATTCATCTCACAGGCCTGCCATTACGCACGGAAATACACAAAAAACGAGGTGAATTTACACAGAAACAACAAAAAGAACATATTTCAATTTTAATAAGAATTAAAATCAGCAGTGGAGTATCCACACTCACAGCGGGCGAGTTTAGCCTGCGGCATACATAACCGTGAATTTATTCGCATGAACATCGCATCTGTTGTTGACAGCGGCGTGTCACTATGCGTTTATTGGCCCCACGTCTCGCGGGAGGGCAATCGGCAGTCGTTGAACTCTTTTTCCTAACTGCCGTAGGCCATACGGAGAACACGAGCTGTTTTAAGCTTTCGTACATATGTAAAAACCGCTCTATAAGGAGATTCTCTGTTCACTACAAACTGTGGACCTAGCCGGATAGAACATTAAACGCCTTAGAGATAGGCCCATAAATTACAACATGAAGAAACCGTATACAGTCCAATCTTAGGTATCCTAGCCTGGGTTTATACGCGTGATTGATTTTATTTAGAAATTTTACTCATGATTATATGCTAATTTATCTCTTACAACTTTTTCTCCATCTTCTGGTAATGCGCATAAGTGATATTTATTACATACAGTAAGGATCAGAGCTTCTTCGCGAGTAAGCCATTGGCGCACGCACTTACATAGATTTGAGTATCACCCTGAAGTGAGTGGAAGTTGCACAGTACCATGCCACATGCCGCATAAACTAATGCATCCATATAGCAGATAGTGCTCAGAATTATGAACAAAAAATTCGCAGATCAAACGTACAATGGAAATCAATGAAAGGCGAAGCACGAATGAGGAAAGGTTTGGAATACGACATGTGAACAAAACCATCGCAAGAACAGCAGGACCATGACTTGTGATTTACGACATTCATGACATACATGTCATGATTATCATGGTATGACTAGCGAATTATGCTCATCATACAGTCATGATATGTCATACCGATTTGGTACAGATTCGATTATCAAGACGGCCAGAAGAGCTAAAAGTCGTAGGGTGGCTAGATAGATAGATAGATAGATAGATAGATAGATAGATAGATAGATAGATAGATAGATAGATAGATAGATAGATAAATAGATAGATAGATAAATATACAGACAGACAGAGACAGATAGATAGATAGATAGATAGATAGATAGATAGATAGATAGATAGATAGATAGATAGATAGATAGATAGATAGATAGATAGATAGATAGATAGATAGATAGATACGCTCAGAGTCGCCGAAGTTCGCTGAAAAATGTTTCGCATTTAAAAACAATAAGGCAAACAACAAACCGCAAAGCATTAGAAGGAAGACGTGGGATTCTTCTGTAACTTCAAAAATCAAATCCAGTTTGACAAATAGGAGGCCGCGAAAACACACTTACGATAATAGGAGCAAAATCTTCCGGGTTTCTGTTACGTTTATAGCATAGGCATAGCACTGTATTGCTTCTGTATCGCTAACCATATGTTAGATGAGAAACAGTTACAAAACGATGGGGTTGTGGATCCCAAAGTTTTCATTCTGTATTTATTACAAACCTGTGGAAACAGTAAACATAATAAATATTATTGGAGTTTTGCACCATGATTAGTAGAACTAACACCGGATAGGATGTAGCTGTATCTTTACAAGTTTTTTTTATATCAGTAGGAAATTGCCATCAAAAACCGAACACTCAACTTTACGTGCCCAATACAGAAAACGACATTCATATTCCAAGTAACTGCACATGAGGTGTCCTTTCTGCAATCATATCTCTAAACAACTCTACCCATAGTGATATATATGGTCTGCACATTCGGCCCCTTAAGTACGTTGCCACTCTTAGCAGGTGGAGCTCTTAGCAGCAGGCTAGAAAGCATACTAAGACATTTTCGGAGTCCACTTTTATGCAAAGCTCCCAGTTTGTGATATCTGGTAACATTACAGTAATAAGTTGTGCGTTGATTAGACTAATTAGGAAGAATAATTACTAATAACTGTTCAATTTACATTATACCCACATATACGTCACGAAAATAAGTACATCAGCCCCGCCGCGGTGGTCTAGTGGTTAAGGTACTCGGCTGCTGACCGCAGGTCGCGGGTTGGAATCCCAGCTGTGGCGGCTGCATTTCCGATGGAGGCGGAATCGTTGAAGGCCCATGTGCTCAGATTTGGGTGCACGTTAAAAAACCCCAGGTGCTCAATATTTCCAGAGCCCTTCACTACGGCGTCTCTGATAATCATATGGTGATTTTTGGACGTATAAACCCCACATATCAATCAAAACAAATAACTCACTACGTGCGAATAAATGCGGTCAGTATACCTTTAGAAAACTGTATTAGTGATCATTGTCCAAATCGCATTATACCCAGATAATGTGCCGTGGAAGTAAATACGTCACGACGCGTAAAGCACATGTAGAGTACACCTCATAAATAAAATACACAATGACCTAAGCCATTTAGATGACAATGAGTTTGAAGCCACTATGTTTTAATTATTCCCAATTACATTACTATCAGAATCTTGAGTTGTCCTACGAGCAAAATGAAGACGAGGATTTCTTCTTCTTTAATTGTAATCGGACAGCCGAACTCGCCGAGTGCAAATAATAGAACACATGCATGGAGAACCACCTACCTCCAAAAAATAATTGCTGGGCTTGTTAGTAGTTCTTTACTGCCTTTAGCATATTACCAAAAGCGTATTAGGCATTGCTTCACTTTCTGCACCATACCGGTCTAACAGCGCACCTATAATACATCTGTGGAGATTGTTTTTCTTTTTTTTCAAGAGAAAGAGACTAAGAAAAACGTACTTTTTGGACATGCTCCAACAGTTTTCGCCAACGGGCTGATGATTACAAAATACATGAAAATTTATATACGTAGCCCACTATCATTAGCATTCAGGGGTAAAGTTGGACTTCACTGTGCTTAAATTAGCTCGAAACAAAGTTTAAAGCGCATCGAATTAACAATATAGATATAGAGCAAACCTTCGTTCTTAGAAATATACTAATAATTTGTGGGGTTTTACATCCCAAAACCCCGATATGATAATTAAAGGCGCCGTTGGGGAGGGCTGCGGAGATCTTCACCATCTGGTGGTCTTTCACGGGCACCGACATTGCACAGTACACGAGCATCTACGATTTCGCCTCCATCGAAATATGACCGCAGCGGCCGGGATCGAACCCGCTACCATCTGCCGAGCCCTGTCCCACCGAGGAGCATCGTTCTTAATAATAACAATATCTGGGGTTTACGTGCTAAAATTAAGAGACAATAATGAGCTATGCCGAAGTAGAGGGCTTAGGAAGTTAGCAACCATCTGCAGTTGTTTAACCTGCAGTGACATCGCACCATACATGAACATAAACCACCGCAGCCGGGTAGTCTTCTTTCTGTGCTCATCATATTCCTTTCTCTAATACGTATCACTCTGTCATCGGCCACTAATCCAGCTACAGTGATGCAGCCTATTCATGAGAGACTGACAACGCACTGATGAGAAAAGGCGTTAAATTACCCGCGCAGATATCTCTACGGCGTCTCTCATAATCATATGGCGGTTTCAGGACGCCAAACCCTACATATCAATTATTCAATCAATCAATCAATCAATCAGATCGCTGACTGTAGCTGAAAAAAATATTTGGGAAAAACACCTGTGTCGCTATGTGTCGCCGATAGCCACTGCCACAGCCGATGCGGTGAGTTGAAAGCAAACTATGGCTCAAAGAGGCGGGGAGGAGCATTCGGGGGGCCACACCAAAGGCGGGATCGAGCGGCCGTGGGACAGAGCTCAAAATAAATCTCATGAGTGAATCTGAGCGTGCTCTGCAAGTGTCTCCTATCTATGAACGACGTAATACGCGACGGGGTTTTCACAATATTCATGTCATGACTATCCAGACATATTCGTCATACGCTGTTGCCATAATTACCCATAAAATTTTAGTCTGCCCCAACTTGAGAAGGCCGTAACAACAGCGCTAAGACGTAGGCGGCTATATATATAGATGAAGATATGTTGATATATACGAAGATAGAAAATTTACAATTGCATACATCCGCTAACAAGCAAAATGCGATGTGACGAGTCTCCCAGCCCCCCTTTTTTTTTTGGTCCCGGAAGTCTGCGGAGAACAGGTATGAAAACAGGACATCGATCTGTACTGTGCAGCGAAGGGCAGGTTCTGATTAATATAAACTGTATGCGCAGCGCGCGGCAGCTCCAGGTAACTATACCGACAAACAAAGAGACAGGGCATCAGAACAATAAAAAACAGGGACAACTTTTCCATCACGAAATGTCACGCAGATGAAACCACAAGTAGACCACTCAGTCGACTGGCCGGTCGAAGGATGTACTGTCGCTGAGCTCCAACACATTCTCGTTCAAGCACTCCAGTCGGATCAAGATGAAGTCATAATCGCACCTGGTTGTGCGGCCTCCGAACGAATCGCCCCCTGCACAAACCATGCGTCGCATCTGGAGCCGTACAGTGCGCAAATGTACCTTGTGGGACTTCAGGAATGTCATAAGGACAAAGTTCCTGAGTTCGGGCGAGTACGACGAGCCTGGATGGAGGGCGTCCTCGACCTCATCACACACGGCCACCCTGAGGGTCTCGTGGAGCAGGTAGTCATTGTAGGCTCCACCCTCGTCCCGTTGGCCCCTGAGCAGAGCCGGGACGTTGTGGTAGGGGTCGTCCGTCACAATCGATTGGAGGGCGATGAGCACCATCCTCAGGTCGTGCTCAGAAGAGTTCTACATGGGTCCTGACCACGTCCCCAGGAGAGAGAGGCATATCATGCCGTCTTCATTGGCGTTCGGCACGAACCGTACTCGTCCTTCGTCGGTAGTCAGAAGCTTGACGAGAGGTGGCTTAGCCGGAAAGTCGGGTGGGCACTTGAGTACGAACCGGAAGAAGCCACCTTCGTAAGGCGTGCCCGCAGGCCAAATTAAGAGGCCGTGGATTCTGGTCACGTCCCTCTCATCCGGTACGATGATGACTCCGGGAATGAGCAGAGCGTATATGTCCATGCCGGGATGCCTGACCTGGCGCAGACAGTGCAACGACGGCGTTCTGACATTCTTCAGCTGGCGGGATTGCTTCTGTTAAGACCGTGACGTTACGTACCGAAGCTTCTGGCAATATGCCGTTGACGGAGCTCGAGCCTCTTTCACCGGCAAAGCGCGTGTTTCTACACGGAGCGCGTGAAATCTTCGTTATCCTTCTTTTGCTATATTACACGTCGACATTTAAGCTGCTGCAACGAAGATGGTGAATCAAGGCAATGAAGTAGGTCGTTTGGTTAATCAAATATACTGTATGGTGTGAATGGAGAAAACAGTTGTTTCTTTCTGTTTTCAGTAACGTTCGTTCTTTACTTTGTTATGAGTATTAATATCTTAAAGATAAAAAAAATCAAATAATCATTTCTTGGCAAAACTCTACCGAGTGGGTATGAGCCATAGAAGGGGCCCCATTATCATCTTTACTATCGAGGTGCTTTCTTACAAAAAGTGCATCCTCTAATGTCGGGTAGGTGGCTGGTGAGGAAATATGCCATTTGAAGGAACGTCTTTCTGATTTCCTACATATATCGGCCATTTAGGAAGGGTAATTTACATCAATATTCGAGAAGCATATTGATGCTTATCATCGGAATTAGGGAAATACGGATGAAGAATAGGAGAAAAGGGATTTTGTTCCACAGTTATTTCCAACCCAAGCTGAGTACAGGAAGTACCGCAAGAGGATGAAAAGAAAAACTTCTGATACTTCAATATTCTCTGCAGTGTAAATATATAATATTTTTTCTACGAGTTTAGAAAAATTCATACTTGTAAATGTGAGCGCGTCACGACGTTTTCAATGATAGACAAACAACTTAGACAGTTGGCAATTTCAGGTGCCCCTAACAGATATATTGAAGCAGCTTCACTGACCGAAGATCCTGCAGACTCATTAATCAGTGGAGCTGGTAGTATCATAATATTATTTCATTATGTGCTGTAGGCCAGTGTGCTCAGATTCGGGTCCACGTTAAAGAAACCCAGGTGATCAAAATCCCAGGTGATCCAAACTAATCCAGGTGATCAAAACTATTAAATCATTTCATTCTGTGACTTTGTTCTACACCAACGTTTTCACGGTCTTGACTGTTTGATCAGTGTTCACGGCCTCAAGTCGGTGACATAGCTCGGAATTCCCAATAATAACGGTGTCGTGCATTATCTGGCCTCATTGTAAAGTCGGAATTTGATACAAGCCGTTGGCGCGAAACCTCAGCTTGTTTCAGTTGAGCGTCTTCATCTTCTGCCCGCCGATTTAGCTTGGCTTCAAGCCTTCCGTATCGAACTCTAGTTGATGGTCCTGCCGGGCAGTTTCTGCCGGATAACGCATAACTTAGGCCTTGACCGGACATTGCATTTATATTTAGTTCACCAGTGTATGAGTTTTGCCTTACGGGACATTCTAGTGATATACAAGTTCCTCATATTTTGTGCACCGGGGCAGAATATAGCGCTCACCAGACCTTCAAGTTATGAACAAGTTCTTCATTTTGACTGCATGGGAGGAAAGGTTCGGGCATCCCACTTTCAGCAGACGCTAAGTAAAAGCGCAGAAGAGGCGCACGCTGCAAACGTATATTGCAGTTAAACAAACTCTGCAGTTAAGTCTCAGGAATACAAATTGAGAACTGTCATTTCCTGTTGCGATTAAGTAGCGGTGACCAGCTGGAGCCTTGCCGTGGGTAAGTGACATGTAGATGAATCAATCAATCAATCAATTGGTTTGTCGGTCATTTGGAATAACCAGCAAACAAATGAACTATCAAGAAAGCCAACAAATTAAACAAATACAAAAATACAATATCTAATGACTAAAAAATGAACTTATTTCATTTACAGAGTTAAAGTTCAATCGGTAGTCATGTGGATCACGCTTCTAATCACATATGTGGGTATGCGTCACGCGGTATTACTCGACGTTTCGCTCAAGATAACGGGGTGGGAACACGTATAATCAATCAGATTTCAATGTCAGGTTTCAATCGATGCGACAGCGTGAGACGGCATTCTGTCTCCCACATGCGGTTTCCAAATATTGCACCATTTCATGTCCATAATTCGTCACCCTCTCCCGATCATTAACACGAAACTCCGACTCCCGCCCTCACTGTTGTACGTCACGCACCATTGCGTTGATCGATTTGACAGGCCGCTAGCCATTCGTTCTATCTGAGTCTACTGGGAACGTCTTTACGCCAGCTATCATTTGCCCCACCGCGGTGGTCTCGTGGCTAAGGTACTCGGCTGCTGACCCGCAGGTCACGGGATCAAATCCCGAGTGCGGCGGCTGCATTTCCGATGGAGGCGGAAATGCTGTAGGCCCGTGTACTCAGATTTGGGTCCACGTTAAAGAACCCCCGGTGCCCACTACGGCGTCTCTCATGATCATATAGATGTTTTGGACGTTATACCTAACGTATCAATCAATATAAGCTATCATTAATCGGCGGTGTCCCGCCGGAATTCATCGTAGCATGGCACTGACATGGAGAGCCCACATTTTGAGAATTCTCCGTCAATGAATGGAATCAATCATTCTGACAAACAAGCCATGGAGGGTGCGAGTCCTGTATAAAACAGCAGGTGTATCGTTATCTTCATACCCTCTCCCTCGCCCCTCCGCGGTGGTCTAGTAGCTGAGGTGCTCGGCAAATGACACGCAGGTCGTGGGATCAAATTCAGGCTGCGGCGGCTGCATTTCTGATGGAGGCGGAAATGCTGTAAGTCCATGTGTGGAAATTTCGACCATGCGTGGTTAAAACTTCTGGAGCCCTCCACTACGGCGTCCAACATAGTCATATGTGCTTCCGGGACGTCAAACCCCACATATCAATCAATCACTATCCCTTCACTTGCAGTTCTAGTCGGGAATTGAACATGAGCCTCGGCGATTCACCCTAATGTAGTGGAAGTAAGTGATATGACAGTATGACGACAGCGTTATTTAAAAACAGAAGCTGCGCGAAGCTGCTGATCAATTCTCTAATTGTTTCCTAGCCAGTTAGTAGTGTCATGTGCCCGATTGTTGAGTAATTATCTAATAAACGGCAAATCGATCCAGTAGTTAATCTCTGTACCTTATCCGGTTGAAAATGAACTGTGTGCGAGGAGATCGCAAAGTACACGGGCCTCTACTGATTCACCTTCATAGAAATTCGATAATCGTGTCCGGGATCGAGTCAGCAACCTTCAGGTCGGCAGCCGAGAACCTGAGTGACTGATTCATCGAGGTGGACATTTGTTCATCAAATCATGCGTAAAAGCAAACAAAAGGCGTCCCTATAGAAGAAGCTACCGGATTTTCTGCTTCCATCATACAACTCAAGGCTGTCCAGAAGGCCCACGATGCGGCGGTGAGGCTGGGCGTCCCCGTCCCAACGTGGGAGCTGCCCGCGATCCTACCCCTTTAAAACGGGGGTGGAATCCTTCAGGACCCCAATTGAAGTTTTTCATCCATCATCTACTTACAGTAAATGCCCACAGTCGCCGCAAGCGTGCGTGCTGTTCACTGACGACGAAATCCAGCTGTTTCGCTACGATTCTTGGAAACACGCACGAATTATTCTTTGCAGCCTATCGCATTGTTATGGAATCGTGGCAAGGATAGAGGAACCGTCGGATCGCGTTTACGTGTATGGAAATAATGTGCACCATGTGCGTCTTGTTTGGCGACAGGTGCTGCGGTATGCAAGATCTCTCGAGCAGACGTTTTGGATCGACGACATGCCAGCAGTAGCTGTCAGCTCGGCTATGAAATATTTGCATTCTGCACACAGCATGCAAGATAGATTACCCGGCACGTTGTAAACGCTTCGCGATCAGTCGGTTATCTGGTCGTCCATTCGGAAAATTTGGCAGATTTCAAGTACCTTACGTATGGTTATGAAGAGTGAGGCCTCGCCGGCCTTCTTGGGTAGCGTTTCGCGAGGGCCAACGCCGGGCATGGAGTATGCATGCAGGCTCAAGGCAAAAGCCAGCCTGAGGGAAACAAAACGGTTATGTTTACAACGTATGTACAGGACGTGCACGAGAAAGCCTCCGACGATAAAATGCGCCAGCCTTTTATAGGCGCCGAGGTGCTTGAGGAGGAGGGCACCGGCCGCTGTAGGACGCGCGCAAGTTTTGAGGGACGCGTCCGGCGTCTTTGACGGACGCCTCTGGTGCCCGTGATAGACGCGTCAGTGTATCTTGGGTGAACTCCAGCAAGGGAGGCGAGAAATCACTAGCCAGCACGTAGTGAGTTCATAACAGCATCTCCATAGAGTAATATACTTAAAAGGGGGTTTATTAAAGGACTGAGCAAGCAGGTGGTAGCTCTAAAGGAACGCAGGCGGACCCAGATTACGGGGCTTGATCGCCGATCTCGTGCCTTTTTCTTGTGTTGATGATAGCTGACCTGATGGTATCAACGTCTTTCTTATTCACTACAATTACCCCCGGCGAAAAAGTTGAAGCCATCCTGGCAATCTAACACGTGGGGACAAGTGGGTCAAAGTAGGGCTTCGGACGGTTTACATGAACGATATCACGTCCACGCCGACGACGGTAGTTCGGTGGCGTGAGGGGTTCAATGGCGTAGTTCATGGGTGAAGTACGCTCGACCACGAGTTAGGGACCATGATAATTAGAGAGTAGCTTGGGTTATACACCAGGGGCTGTTGCGAAGCGCATCAATATCCGACCGCTGCCACCACTGTTGCGAACGCGCACCTCCGACGACGTTACGAAAGGCGCTTCGAAATCTCACCGCTGCAACCGCTGTTTCGAAAGACGGTGACGCCAACACGGTCCAGAAGGCGCCACTGCTTCGAACTCCGCCGGGAAGGTCACCAGCCGTTTTAGTAGCGTAGGTTTCTCAGCTCGCGACTACTTCTGCGCAGAGCTGATAGACGAGCGGACGAGACGACGGTGAGTTAAACAATGTTTATGTACAGCATATATACAGAGACGTTACAAATTCGGCACTGGGGCCGACAGAGACTCGAAGAGCCGAGCTCTCCTCTCTAACACATAGGTCTGCTCTCAAACGGGTCCGCTCTGACACACAGGTCAGCTTTCACCTAGGACCGCCTTTCGCCTAGGACCGCCGCTCTGACACACATGTCAGCTTTCACCTAGGACCGCCGATCGCGACGCACCGCAGGGCTTCTTTTATAGGCACCGGGTCCAACCGAAATGTCCAATTAGAAGCGCCGCTGGTCGTCAGGGCAGACTCCTCCAATGGGGTCGCCACTGGGCCGCGTCCTTCTTTCTCATCGAATCTGGAGAGGCTGCGCTGCAGGTGGCTGCACCCAAGGACGAGTGACGTCGCAAGGCATTGCGTCAGACCCGCCAGACAGAAATACGCCGCTTGTTTACTCGACGGGCTCGCAGCTGCGCTGACTCACTGCACGTGCGCGCCAGAAAGGCGCCGTCCGCCTGTTGACGCCGTTGAGTCGTTCGTGTCAGGCGGGCTGGCCTTGACACAGATTGCTTCTTCTGAGGCACGGACGTTCGCTGTCGACTCGCAGGCAAAACAGCACCCCCGCCGCCAGACAATGCGCCGAAAAGACGAGCTGCTTCTACGGGACTCGTATGTCAGGCGCGCTCGTTCGCCAGGTCCCTCCAGGTTCGCCTCCAGGGCCGTGGGGAGAATACCGCTTCACCAGACTCTGTTCCGGGAACACATCCCATTCATGACGACGGATCCTAGCTCGACTGGCTTGTCGCCACAACTTGCCAACCAGCTTCACTCGTCTCTTCTGGCAATCTTCGGTTTCAGCACTTGTCGATGGTTCTGCAACTTGCTAAGAACGGTTCGATAACAGACAACACACGACACAAGCAAGTGCCCTCGGTCACCCGACAGAACACCAGACAAAGTATAGTTCAACATATACCTAGCTACGTGTCTCTGAATTTCGTTCCCTCTACATCAAGAGGCACATGTGGGACAAGACTCTTAAAATGACAACTCAAATTTTTTTCCCCGTACAACAACGTAACGAATTGGAATACCACATAAAGTTGGCCCCTTGAGATCACTCTGAACGAGAGCGCTCAGCCCAGGTCGTGATGAGGTCAAAATTTTGCCCCGAATCGCCAGCGAGAAACCGAAAGATTGAGAAGATACTAGCTAGAACGCACTGCTCAATGCACCTGCATTAGCGTATAGCTTCCCCCCCCCTTTTTTTTGTAGCGAAGGTCAAAGTTGCGCTGTCGGAGTATCACGCTCCATCTCAGTAAACGGCCACTTTTAGGCGACGATACCTATGCGGTACCAAGAGCGGCTCACACTTACGACGTTCCACAGGGGAACAACGATACGGCTTGCTACGGATTGACTCTTCACTTCTTAGCTCGATATCGTGTTCGATCACCCTCGTGTTTCCAGGGTGGTCCGAAAACACGTCTTCAAACTCGGAAACAATCCTGTCCTCCTTCCGGGCTCCACTTAACCTAGGCTCTAGGTTTATCTGCTCCCAGAATACTTTCGATCCCCCTTCGATTACGTCACAACTAAAAATTTCTGCTTCCTCTTCCTCTGAAGCACTTAAAAGTAAATTTACGACTGCTTTCAAGTTACTGTGATAAAGTTTGTTCGGCCGCCTTCCTCATTTCACTTCATAATTCGTATCGGGAAGCTTCGATATTACATTGGCAGGCCCTTCCCAATCAACCTCAAGCTTGTTCCTTTTGGACGGCTGCAGCAGCATTACCTGACTTCCTACTTCAAAAGCACGCTTCTTCACCGATTTCTCGTAGTGATCCTTCGACAGCACTTGTGCCGCGTTTTTGTGGCTTTCCACTAGCGCTTCAATCGAGAGGTCCTCACGCTGCTATTGAATGAGCGTCTCTCGATCAACTCTCGGCAGCTCGCTCCAACTTTCCGCTACAGGCGAGAGCGTTGCAACCCTCTCGCTCTGACTCAATGGCGCCATGTCGTCTCCCCATACGCATACCGCGCCGGTCGCTTCGGCGACGGGCCGCTCGCGTGACTGCTCACATGACTCACGCGGAAAATTTCCTTTCTGGGGTTCCGTCGACCCACCGACAAGGTCACTTGAGAGTTCACCGCATTGAACAAGGTCAAGCTTCCGCGAAAGCTTCCGCGCTTGCAATCGCGTGAGGGCCATACACGCTAAGTTGGGGAAGAACGATTTGCCCTGCTCTTTGAGAAGCTGAGTTGAGTTGTTGGAGAAAAGATAAGGAAAACGATCATTTAGCGCGGCAGACACAGCCGCTTCGGTGCGAATCTTACCGAACGGGCCTTCAATGACAAACGTGGCGATTGGTAAGGAAACACTCTGCTCCTCGGCGACTTGCCTGATCCACGCGCATTCTCCTGTAAAGTCATCCGGAGACACCAATGAAGGATGGACAACGTCCATGGTTGCCGCTGAGTCGCTAAGTGCTCGGCACGTTTTCTCATTCACCCTAATTTCTTGGAGATACGGCTCCAACAACCGCATGTTTTTTTCTGATTCTCAGATTGTTGCGAAGGCAAACTTTTCCTGACAATTTCTCGCGATGTGCCCTTCCTTTTTGCAGTTGTAGCAGATTAGCGGCTTTCGTGATTCAAATGCCCGTGTGGTATCAGTGCGTTGTTTAGGAACCTCACTCGATTTCTCCGATTCTGTTTGCCCTTCCCCTACACTGTCCTTCGTAAGAGACGGGTCCTTCTTGAAATTACGGTCCGGAGCGGGTCTCCGTTGATCAGGTTTCTTTGAAAGGCCCTCTTTTCTCTCATCCTTTTCAACGCGCACTGCCCTCCTGTGCAACTTTCGGCGAGTATAATACTCCTCAGCTAACTCTGCTGCCTTGTTTAGCTGTACTTCACCAAGTTTGTCCTGCAGCCAAAGTTTGACATCCTCCTCGATGCACCGGTAGAATTGCTCCAATGCAACGCATTCCACCACTTTATCGCGGTCGTCATAAACACCTTCGCCCTTGAGCCATTGAATTAAATCGGCTTTAAGACGAAACGCGAAGTCAACGTGTGACTCAATCCCCTTTTTAGCATACCGGAACATTTGCCTGAAAGCCTCGGGTGACAACTTAAAACGTCTCAACAGCACTTCCTTAACCTCGTCATAGCTCTCAAACGCTTCCCTCGACAAGCAAGTTATCGCGTCGGACACTTCGCCGGGAAGAAGAGCTAAGGGGTTCCGCGCCCAAAGAGACCGCTCCAAAGCGTTTCGCTCACAGACGTGTTCAAACTTGACGAGATACTTCGCCATGTCCTCGCCTAATACGAACGGTGGCAGTTGGTCCCGAATTCTAAAACCGCTGACCTGAATCGTCGGAGAAGCTACGCTAGGCGCCTGCGAACACTGTAGGATTGCCAATTCTAGTCGTTTCAACTCGAGGCGCTCCTGTCTCTCGGCCTCCTCGCGCTCGCGAGCTTCTACTTCTCGCCTTTCAGCCTCCTCACGGCGTGCTTTGATATCCACCCAGGCCTCATCGACTTCCTCAGCCGACACTCCCTCATCCTTCATGATCTCAAGGATCGCTTGTTTTCGTTTCGCACGGCCCAAAGTAATGCCGAGTTCTTCACAAATTTCAATGAGTTCCTTCACTTTAAGGTTCTCCGTCGTTCACACTAGCCTCTTGCTGTTTGCCCCTGTTAACAATTTACTTGCCGTACCCACTATAAGCCTACTTACTAGCAAGACGCGCAAGCAGTTTTAAACACTCCCGTGTTTACCCCCTCCGCATTAATTTTGGTTTCAAAGCGCTTCGACTTGGCTGGAAACGATCAAAGCTCACTTCAATGCTTCACACAGCCCTTCTCTAAACTACTACAACCTGAGCTAGAGTAGTCTGGTGAACTGAGGGGAAAACATCAGGCAATCACCGCATCGATGTCGCTGACGCCGGCCGATCCCGCAGCTGCCAACCACTGTTGCGAAGCGCATCGATATCCGACCGCTGCCACCACTGTTGCGAACGCGCACCTCCGACGACGTTACGAAGGGCGCTTCGAAATCTCACCGCTGCAACCACTGTTTCGAAAGACGGCGACGCCAACACGGTCCAGAAGGCGCCACTGCTTCGAACTCCGCCGGGAAGGTCACCAGCCGTTTTGGTAGCGTAGGTTTCTCAGCTCGCGACTACTTCTGCGCAGAGCTGATAGACGAGCGGACGAGACGACGGTGAGTTAAACAATGTTTATGTACAGCATATATACAGAGACGTTACAAATTCGGCACTGGGGCCGACAGAGACTCGAAGAGCCGAGCTCTCCTCTCTAACACATAGGTCTGCTCTCAAACGGGTCCGCTCTGACACACAGGTCAGCTTTCACCTAGGACCGCCTTTGGCCTAGGACCGCCGCTCTGACACACATGTCAGCTTTCACCTAGGACCGCCGATCGCGACGCACCGCAGGGCTTCTTTTATAGGCACCGGGTCCAACCGAAATGTCAGATTAGAAGCGCCGCTGGTCGTCAGGGCAGACTCCTCCAATGGGGTCGCCACTGGGCCGCGTCCTTCTTTCTCATCGAACCTGGAGAGGCTGCGCTGCAGGTGGCTGCACCCAAGGACGAGTGACGTCGCAAGGCATTGCGTCAGACCCGCCAGACAGAAAGACGCCGCTTGTTTACTCGACGGGCTCGCAGCTGCGCTGACTCACTGCACGTGCGCGCCAGAAAGGCGCCGTCCGCCTGTTGACGCTGTTGAGTCGTTCGTGTCAGGCGGGCTGGCCTTGACACAGATTGCCTTTTTCTGAGGCACGGACGTTCGCTGTCGACTCGCAGGCATGACAGGGCGCAGGGCGGTACATGAAGCCATACAAGTGCTCCAGGAACGAACGTTGGTGCAGAACGACGGTCGTCGTCACTTGTCTGCTTCTGGCGCTGTTGGTCGGATGTAGTAAGCCGCTTGGCTAGCTTGCGGCACTCTTCTGCGTAACGAGCAGCTTCCGAGACAGGCTTGCATTTTGAGGGATCTGGCGAGTATGGCAGTAAAGTGTCGATGGTGTGCGATGGTTGGTGACCGTACAGGAGAAAAAATGGGGAAAACCCGATAGTGACTTGCGTAGCGGTGTTATACGCGTATGTCACGAATGGGAGAACGAGGTCCCAGTTTGTTCGATCAGAAGCGACATGCATCAAGCCGTTCGTCTGTGGTTGGTAGGCTGTACTCTTCCGGTGAACAATATGGCACTGTTGAAGAAGTGCTTGTATTACATTGGAGAGGAAAACACGCCCTCGGTCACTGAGGAGTTCTCGAGGAGGACCATGACGAAGCACAAAACGATTGAGTATGAAAGTTGCGACGTCTTGTGTTGCAGCTGTTGGGAGAGCAGCAGTTTCAGCGTACCGTGTTAGATGATCCACTCCCACGATAGCCCATCGGTTGCCTGCCGCTGTTAATGGTAATGGTCCGTAGAGCTCAATTCCTACACGGTCGAATGGGTGGTCTGGGCATGGAAGTGGCTGCAATGAACCTGTTGCAGGAAGTGGCGGGCTTTCCCGCCGCTGACACTTGTGGCAGCCGCGAATGAACTGGCGGACGAAGGTGAACATTCCGCGCCAGTAATACCTTTTTTGTAGGCGCTCGTAGGTCTTGAAAACATCAGCGTGAGCACATTGCGGGTCGAAATGAAACGACGCGCAGATGGTAGAGCGCAACGTTCGGGAAAGGACTAGTAGCCATTTCTTACCATCTGCTGAATAGTTACGCCGGTACAACAGGCCATCCCGAATACTGAAGTGCGGATCCTGGCGGCGCAGGGTTCGAGTGGTTGGAAGTGTCGGTGCCTCAGATAACGCGTCAAGAATCGAAGCAATCCATGGTTCATTGCGTTTTGCAGAAGAGATGGTGTCCTCGTCAAGAGCTCACAACGTGTTGTCAGAGGAAACAGATGCAATGTCCGGGGATAGGGGAGATCGTGACAGTGCATCAGCATCGGTAGCTTGTGGCCGGAACGATATACAACGCGAATGTCATATTCTTGAAGCCGAAGAGCCCAACGGGCAAGACGACCCGACGGGTCCTTAAGCAAAGATAACCAGCATAGTGTGTGGTGGTCTGTTACTACATCAAAAGCATGGCCATAAAGGTATATGCGAAACTTGACAAGCACCCAAACGATCGCCAAGCATTCTTTCTCGGTGACGCTGTAGTTTGATTTAGCCTTGGTGAGAATTCTGCTGGCGTAGGCGACGACATACTCGGCGAATCCAGGCTTGCGTTGCGTGAGAACCGCACCAAGGCTGACACCAATGGCGTCGGTGTGGACCTCAGTTGCTGCCGTAGGATCGTAGTGACGCAGTATTGGTGGCGAAGTGAGAAGACGACCAAGGGCACAGAATGCTTGGTCACACTCAGAAAACCGTGACGAAATATCACTGGAGCTGCCTATAAGTTCGGTCAAAGGCGCAATGATAGAGGCGAAGTTGTGCGCGAACCGGCGAAAGTAGGAGAATAACCACACAAAGCTCCGTAACTGCTTCATAGTCGTTGGTTTGGGGAAGTCAGCGACAGCACGTAACTTAGCCGGGTCTGGAAGTATACCGTCCTTTGATACGACGTGCCCGAGAATCGTAAGTTGCCGAGCAGCGAAGTGACATTTCTTGAGGTTGAGTTAGAGCTGAGCATTATTCAGGCACGTGAGGACGTGTTTAAAGCACTCGAGATGTGTTACAAAGTCTAGCGCAAAGATTACAATATCGTCGAGATAGCAGAGACAGATTTGCCATTTCAAACCCCGAAGAACCGAGGCCATCATGCGCTCGAAGGTGGCAGGCGCATTGCAGAGGCCGAAGGGCATGACATTAAGCTCATAGAGACCGTCTGGTGTCACGAAGGCTGTTTTTTGGTCGATCGGCATCTGCAAGGGGGACCTGCCAGTACCCTAAGCCCAAATCTAATTATGAAAAAAACTCGGCACCTTGTAAAGTATCAAGGGCATCGTCAATCCTGGGTAAAGAATACACGTCTTTTCGAGTGATCCTATTTAGGCGCAGGTAATCCACGCAGAAGCGAGCGGAGCCATCCTTTTTTTTAACGAGCACTACAGGTGAGGCCCATGGACTTTGTGAAGGTTGAATGACGCCACGTTGCAGCATATCGTTCACCTGTTCGGTAATAACGGCGTTCCGCCGCAGAAACACGATATGGTCGCTGTCGTAGTGGCACATGGGAGCCGGTATCGATGTAATGTAGAGTGGTAGAAGTGCGGCCAAGTGAAGGTTGAACAACATCGAAAGATTCGCAGTACTGCATGGTACAGCAGTTGGAGGAGTTCAGATTGTTCAGATGGTGACAGTCCGTCCGCGATCGCCCAATCGAACACTCTCGAAGCCTTTAGATCAGAGTGGTTAAGGGCACTGTCGGCGGCGAGGACACTTTGGGATGATTCTTGCGGCAGGGTAAAAATTTGTCGGTTATGAATGGGCTGTACGCATCCAAAAGACTCGCCTTTAAACAGTTTGATGGTATGCGGAAAGGGATTGGTAAGGCAGAAAGCACTGGCTAAATTAGAAATTCAGAGGGCTGAATAAGGGAGCAGAAGTGGTTTCCGAGTTAGAAAGAGGCTTGATGGCTCAAAAATGCTACTTCATCACGCATGCCATCGGAGATGACAGGGAGCAAAACAGCTGTTGTCGGTGGAATGTCAGTGTCCTCTTTGACAACTAGCTTGTGCGCGGCTTGATTAGTGTGGTCGTAAGGCTGGTCGAACAACGGAAGCAGTTCAAGTTCGGGATGGGCCCAATCAATAACGGCACGATTACGCGATAGGAAATCCCAGCCAAGTATGATGTCATGAGAGCACGAGGAAATGACGATAAACTCAACAATGTAGTGGTCCTCCGCAATTGTGAGTCGGGCTGTGCAGGCGGCTATAGGTCGAACAATTTCTCCATTTTCTGCACGTAAGGACATCATATCAAGTGGCGTGGTCACCTTTTGGAGCTTGCGGTAAAGTTTGGCGTCTATAACAGACACAGCGGCACCGGTATCCACAAGAGCGTATGCATGGGCGCCGTCTACAAAAACTTCGACGATATTTGACGGCATAGTGCGAATACTTGAACATTTCGATAGCGCAGTTCTTGCCCCTTGAACTGTGACAGCTAGTTTCCCTCATTTTGAGGGGCTGGTCGTGGACGCATGGGTGACAAGGAGGGTCGATTGGATGAAGGGGAGTGACGAGACGAAGTTGCCGGATAGTCACGGGAAGACGTGTTTGACTGACAATCCCAACTTTCATAACCAAAAGGGGGTCGGTCCATGTAGTTGCTTCGTGGTCGGATGTTAGTGTAGGTGGGCACGCGACGACTGCAGTATCCGGAGATTTGGCCAGAGCCACCGCACGCAAAACAGATCGGCCGGTTATCGCGCGTTCGCCAGGCATTTGCAGCGACGGGCGCCTCCCACGCGGCATACGGCTGAGTCGACGCTGTGGACGCGAGGGGAGGAGCCAATGCGACGGAAGACTGAGTAGGAGCGGTGACATGCGGCAGTCCATTGAACGGCAAGGGCTGGTGTGGCTGCTGCCTCTTTACTGCCTCAGCACAAGAGGTGCGGCGACAACTTGCTGCTGAAAGGCCACTGGCATAGCTTCGACAATCTGGTCCTGAAGTTCATATCGGAGCATGGGAGCTGACGGTGTCGGTGGTAGCTCTTGCTGCTGCTGCGGGAGCTCTTGGCGCTGACAAAACAGCAGAAGGGAAAGCTGACGTGCGACCTCCTCACGCACAAAGTCTTTCATTTGTGCTAGAAGGCGGGAGTGGTCAGGTACGACGTTCAGTGCAACGAGTGGTTGGTTAGGCTGAAATGGACGACGGGTGAGAGCTCGTTGCCGTCACGATTCGTCATAGTTCTGGCACAGAGTTACCACTACAGACACCGTGCCAGGAGACTTCGCAAGGAGCATTTGAAATACATCGTCATCAACACCTTTCATAATTTGCTGGACCTTGGCACTTTCTCTCATTGCGGCATCGACGCGCCTGCAGAGATCGAGTATATCTTCGATATAGGCGGTAAACATTTCGCCAGGTTCTTGTGCCCGTGAGTTTAGGCGTTGTTCGGCGCGCAACTTCCGCACGGCAGGGCGACCAAAAACCGAGAATATTGCCTGCTTGAAAGTGGCCCAGTTTTGGAACTCGGATTCGTGGTTTGTGTATCACAGTTTCGCCACATTAGCCAAGTAAAAGTTGACGGTGCTCCACTTAGCAGCGTCATCCCACCTTTTTGGTCCACTGACTTTTTCGTAGGACGACAGCCAGTCCTCGACGTCCTGGTCTTCGGCGCCCGAAAAGATCGCGAGGTCTCGCGGGTGAACCGGGCCGGGGCAAGTAGCGGCCGCGAGAGGTGCTGTCTGTTGGGCAGCGTCAAGTTGCATGGTCGATGGCAGGGTGCGGGATCGGAGTTCCAGGGCGTAGGTGATGTAGTTACCCAGCACGATCCACCAAATGTAAAGGGGGTTTATTGAATGACCGAGAGCGGGTGGTAGCTCTAAAGGAACGCAGGCGGACCCAGATGACGGTGCTTGATCGCCGAACTCGTGCCTTTTTCTTGTGTTGATGATAGCTGACCTGATGGTATCAACGTCTTTCTTATTCACTACATATTAAACATATGTTACTTTATGGCATGTCCGCTGGGGTGGCGATGACCTGGTGAACAAGGGTCTACAGCCACTCTCCAGAGGATCGCTAATCCGCCGCCTGAAGTGTAGCTCTTGTAGATGCTCTTGATGACTCCGTATCGTCGGCCCCATCTCACTTGTCCTGAACTGGGCACGTAAGGTGACAGAACACTAAACATAACGAACACAAGGCACACCGCTGCACGGTTGGCTTCCCTTGCGACTAGGTGGAGCTCGGAGTGGTTCTGGCCGCCAGGCTTGCTTTCAGCAGAAGTGACAACTTTGTGGTAGCTTCACTGGAGACGCCGTTGTGAAAACAACCCGCAAAAGCCACACAATTCACCCTAAGACCTGTCAGGCTCAACTTCAAACGACCAATAAAGTTGGCAGGTGAGAGGGACGAGAAGTCACTTGCCAACACATCTTCCAAAACCTCAATTCTCAAATTTCCAAGGAAAGCACCTTTTTTTAACCAATTGCGATTTTCAAAAACCTTCACACAATACAATCACAATACATTCAGGCAATCTTCTTACTCGAAGCAGCGACTTTCAATAGCTACAATGCAAGCATGAAGCAAAGTATGTCTTGGCCTGATATACTTTTTGTTTCCTAATTCGTCGATGATGATGCCTCTCCTTTCTAGATACAGGCGGAATAAAATAAGATTTCTCACTTGTGGACTCAGCACCTGCTCAAACAACAGCCCTAGCGTCTAGCTCGGCAGTGCTTTCTGGCGTCGGGCTATCCGCGTGATCCGTGTACAGCTGCGTCTCATGCGTCTTTCAAGCCAGGCGAATCGCAACTACAATTCCCTGAAACTTCCCGAGGTTTTAAAGGAGTATGTGGGCCGCCGTGCCACTGTTCGAAGCTAGCTCTAAGTTTTCGAAGTTTGATCTCGGATTTATTTAAAAAGAGGTAGGAATTCTTAGGTGGGAGTCTGGCCGAAACCGCAGACTCAGCAGTGAGTGCTTTAAAGGGCCCTTCAATATAGACGCGCGCAAAAGATAGACAAACGCTATCTTCCTGCACCACCTGTCGTATCCACGCACACTCACCAGTGAAGGCTTTGGCGCTGACAAAAGATGGATAAAGGGCATCCATGGTCGCTGCGGTACCTCGAAGTACACTGCAACGCTTTCCATTAACTACGAGTTTCTTCATAAATTGTTTAAGTAGAATCACGTTCTCTGTGTCGGCTCGCACATAACATAACACTAGACGCTGATTTCGGTAACCTGATGCAAGGTGACCTGGTTGACGACACCTATAGCACGTTATCAGCGTCTGCGCTTCAAACTGCTTGTTCTCATCTTAACCGGTAATTTAGGTAGCGTCTGCTCGACATCCTTTTCTCACTCTGTGCCCGTCACGTTTGAAAACTTTGTGGATTTATTCTCCGTGGCCCGATTCGGAAACGCGTCGTGTCCCCCCCTCCTTTAGTTCACTGTGATGCATGGCATGGCGTGTATTCTTCCACGAGCTCCGCAGCCTTTTGAACTGTCGTTATGTCGAGCCTGTCGAGGATTAATAAGCGCATAAGGTCGGGAATCGTGCTGTAAGATCGCTCTAGGCAGAAGAATTCAACAACTTTCGCCATGTCTCGATAAACTTCCGCGCTTTAAGTCATTCCACGAAGTTGAGCTTCAAGTTGTACCCGTACTCAACGTAGGACTCGTCGTTCAACTTAATATAACTTTCTGGAAACGCTGGCACAATGCCTCTGGAGACAGGCGATACCTCTTAAGGAAACTCGATTTTACAACATCGTCGTCCTCTTACTGTTCTGCGCTGAGCCTCCTCATTGCATCTGCTACCTGACCCAGCTAAATAATTAGCAGGCGCTGCGGCCATGACGCTTTCAAAAATGTCATTCTATCGCATGTCCTCTCAAAGTTCACAAGAAACATTCCTATTACCTCTCCAACGTGGAAAGGCTGCATAAGATCTTTCATGCTCAAACTTTCTCGTGCCTCCGAGACTAAGCCATTCGCGTCAGCGCTAGTAGCCCTCGCTTTAACCATTTCCAGATCTCAAGCGCTTTCATTCAAGCTGAAGCAATAGCCTTCTTTCATCATCGGCACTCCTCTTTTCGTCAGCGGCACACCTCTCTTTTTCGTTTGCCTACCTTGTAACAATTTTCGAGGATTCTAAAAGCTCATCGTCATCTACTTCTGCGGCAAGTAATGCCTTAATGATGCATGGCTTCCGTACAACGTTCCCCACGTCCACTCCCAATTCCGTGCACAGCAATAATAATTCAGACGTGCGTAGAAAATTGATATCTATGATCAGCATAGACAATGAATTACTCTCCCTATCTGTTCTTTATCAAATATCGCCAAGTGATATCACGCAAGAGGCTCAATATTGACAAGGAAAACCTGCCAGCTACAAACTTCAAAGCTATCCTGAAGGCTTCGCAAATCACAGAAACGTCCGCCACTCAAGCTGCTGCAGCCATGGGTTCCATTGCGTTGTTCACGTTTCAGCTGGCGCAAGTTGCAAGGTCCACTGCCATCCCACCACTGCCACCAGTTCTTACGAAGCGGAGGCCTCGCCCTCCTTTTTGGGTAGCGTGTCGCTACAGCAAACGCCGAGCGGAGAGCATCCAGGCAGGGCCAAAACAAAAGGCAGTTTAAAGGAAACAAAATGGTTATATTTACAACGTATGTACAGAACGTGGACGAGGAAGCCTCCGACGCTAAAATGCGCTGGCCTTTTATGGGCGCTGGGACGCTCGAGGAGGAGGGCACCACCCAATGTTGAACGCACGCAGCGCCTCTGAGGGATGCGTCCAGTGCCTCTGATGGACGCCTCCGGTGTCCGTGAAAACGCGCCAGTGTCTTTTGAAGGAACTCATGAAAGAGAGGCGACAGAGCACTTCCCAGCACGTACAAAACGAACAAATGATTATAAGAGACGCTGAAGTGGAGGGCTCCAAAAATTTCGACCACCTGGGGTTATTTAACGTGCACTGAACACCGAGCACACGGGCCTACAGCATTTCTGCCTCCTTTAAAAATTGCAAGCGCCACGGCCGGGATTCGATCCCATGACCTACGGGTCAGCAGCAGAGTGCCTTAGCCACAAGACCACCGCGGCCGGGCCACGCACACACATATGTTGAAACGTTGCAGATGTTTATATAATGAGTTCTTTGCACTTGCGCGACAGTGCCAACAGAAACATGAGTATTAGCAACACCAGAAGCGTTATGCTGATATGAAGCACTGGTGCTCGCGAGGGTGTTATCCATTCACACTGCTACACAAATTGACTTCAGTGCATGGCACCTAACTACATTTGACGTTAACGCAACGTCGCGGCTGTAGCAGAGCACTGCGTATGCAACGTTAGCAAAACTGGATACCCAGCACGGCAACCGCAACTGACGTTTCGCGAACATTGATATATATTTAAAAAGTAGTTCCCAAAGTTTGCGTAGTATTGGTAGAATGCTTGATTCCCCCGCAGAATACTGAGGTTCGATTCCTGCTGGGACCTTGACATTAAGTCCTTGCCTTCATCGGGTCAACGCTGACGATGTCAGGCTTTTCTACGCTAACGCGTTAAAACTGCCGATGTGTGCTTAAGTAGTACCATAGTAGATACTATGTATCAATCACTTGTGGCCCATACCAGCATACTGGTGGCATATACCTTCCTGCAGGTATGTGCCACTGTCCGGCGGAAAGTGTTTGACGACGTACGCGGCGGCATCGGGACATTATTCACGTCTTTGCGAGCCCGTCATAGTCATCAAACCAGCTTACCTTACCATACTAATCTTCCTTCACGCCAAATTAAGGGGGGGGGCGGTCACGAGAGCACCAAAATGTAAGCAGATAGATAGATAGATAGATAGATAGATAGATAGATAGATAGATAGATAGATAGATAGATAGATAGATAGATAGATAGATAGATAGATAGATAGATACGCTCAAAGACGCCGAAGTTCACTGAAAAATGTTTGACATTTAAAAACAATAAGGCAAACAACCAGCCGCAAAGCATTAGAAGGAAGAAGTAGGATTCTTCTGTAACTTCAAAAATCAAATCCAGTTGGACAAATAAGAGGCAGCGAAAACAGACTTACGATAATAGCAGCAAAATCTTCCGGGTTTCTGTTACGTTTATAGCACAGGCATAGCACTGTATTGCTTCTGTATCGCTAACCATATGTTAGATGAGAAACAGTTACAAAATGATGGGGTTGTGGATCCCAAAGTTTTAATTGTGTATTTATTACAACCCTGAGGAAACAGTAAACATAATAATTATTATTGGAGTTTTGCACCATGATTAGTACAACTAACACAGGGGAGGATGTAGCTGTATCTTTTAATAGTTTTTTTAAATCAGTAGGAAATATCCATCATAAACCGAACACGCTCAACTTTACGTGCCCAATACAGGAAGCGACATTCATATTCCAAGTAACTGCACATGAGGTGTCCTGTCTGCAATCGTATCTCCAAACAACTCTACCCATAGTGATTTAGATGGTCTGCATAATCGGCCCCTTAAGCACGTTGCCAGTTTTAGCAGGTGGAGCTCTTAGCAGCAGACAAGAAAAGATACTAAGACATTTTTGGAGTCCACTTTTACGCAAAGCTCCCAGTTTGTGATATCTGGTAACATTACAGTAATAAGTTATGCGTTGATGAGACTATTTAGGAAATATAATTACTAATAACTGTCCGACTTACATTATACCCACATATACGTCACGAAAATAAATACGTCAGCTTCACCGTTGTGGTCTAGTGGCTAAGGTGCTTGGCTGCTGACCCGCGGGTCGCGGGATCGCATCCCGGCTGCGGCGGCTGCATTCTCGATGGAGGCGAAAATGTTGAAGGCCCAAGTGCTCAGATATAGGTGCACGTTAGAGAACCCCAGGTGCTCGAAATTTCCAGAGCTTTTCACTACGGCGTCTCTCATATTCATATGCTGGTTTTTGAACGTATAAAACCGCACCTATCGATCAAAATAAATAAGTCGCTACGTGCAAATAAATGCGCCCAGTATACGTTTAGGAAAATTCATTAGTGATCATTGTCCGAATCACATTATACCCAGAAAATATGTCATGAAAGTATATACGTCACGACGCGTAAAAAATGCGCACTGTACACCTCATAAATAAAATACTGTGAGCGCGACAAGCGAATGACTCTTTATTCTCTTTGTAATCATCATCACCTGTACATCTTCTTCATCTAAAAATATCATCACCAGCGTGATTTAGCTCGAGCCTGGCCGAATAAACCGGTTCTTCGCAAGTGGTGGACTGTGCTTTTCGTTCCCTCAAGTCCTCTCGCCCGTTCTCGCTGGAGCTCCGCTCGGGTCGTCGCATACAACCCCCTGCCATGGCGGCCCAAGAAAACCCTGGCCCATCCAACGTCGCCGTCTTGCTGCAGCCACCGCCACCCGCTCCGCCCAACAACACTCGCCTGCGTGATCCACCTGTGTTTTGCGGTCTCCGAGGCGATGATGTCGAAGACTGGATCAAGAACTACGACCTCGTCAGCGATTTGAACAGGTGGGACAATCCACACAAGTTGCGCAGCGTCCCATTTTACTTGTCCGATGTTGCGAAAACTTGGTTCTGGAACCACCACCCGGATCTTCCCGGCTGGGACACTTTCGAGCAGCAAATTCGTCCAATATTTGGTGCCCCTGCAGTTCGCACTGAGGCAGCAAAGAAGAAACTCGCTCAACGCACGCAGCTGCCAGGTGAATCTTACACCTCTTATATTGAGGATGTCCTGGCACTGTGCAAGCGCGTTAACACCGGCATGTCTCAAAACGACCAAATACGCCACATTATTAAAGGCATTAACACCGTCGCCTTTAACGCCCTCGCCACGCAAAATCCTGCCACCACCCAGGACGTGATAACCATTTGTCAGCGACTTGACGAGCTTCAGTCTCTTCGCCTTTGCTACGATGCCACCGACGTTCCCTTGCCTGCACCCCTCGACTTGCGTGCGCTTATTCGCGACATCGTTCGTGAAGAGCTGCACGGGCGCTGCTCTTCCTGTGCTGCGCAAGTTACTTTACCTCCTGAAAAAGATAACTTGCGAGACCTGATTAAACAAGAGATCGCCTCCGCATCGCGTGCGACGTGTTCCAACAGTCCCTGCGTGCGCCAGACGCGCACGTACGCCGACGTTGCCGCGCTCTCTGCCACACCCACCGTTTCTGTGCCTACAACAGCAGACCATACGCCTGTGGCTTCGTTATCACCGCCAGTGCGTGCACCACCTTACTACGCACCTCAGCGCCCACCTCGGCCAATCTGTTACTACTGCGGCTATCGAGGACATATCGCTCGGTTTTGTCGAAGGCGCCAACAAGACGAGCAACGCGGCTACGCTCCCGAAGAACATCGAAGTTTCCGTCCGACCATGAACTACTTACGGCCCCCTCCCGATCGTCCTACTACCGTTCACCGTCACCTACTTACCAAACGGACATGCCTGGGAATTCCCCTACGTCCCGCCGCAGGTCGCCTTCACCACGTCGCCGTTCAGTGTCGCCTCTACGGCCCGCCTCCCATTCCACGAACGCCCACGCGGAAAACTCCCCAATGCAGTTTTAGAAGGGGAAACTGCATCCCTTGGACAGCTAACAATTCCTCCAGAGCGGCCATCGAATTTGATAGTAGTGTTTGTAGAAGGTGTAAGTGTTGAGGCTCTTGTAGACACTGGCGCTGCCGTTTCGATTATTCGTGCTGATTTTTGTTCCCGCCTTCGAAAAGTCACCACACCTTATGGCGGCCCACCTCTACGTGCGGCGACCAACGCTCTCATTCGTCCACTTGCACAGTGTACCGTTCGTGTCTGCATAGAAGGCATTCGTCATCACATTGTTTTCGCGGTATTTCGTGAGTGCACCCACGCTCTCATTCTTGGGTGGGATTTCTTGTCTTCTGCGTCTGCTTTCATATCAGGTCATCAGCGCCTCCTGCATTTAAATGCCACTGACTCTTCTCCGCTTGAACAAGATGGACGCATCCGCCTTGTCACCAAGTCAGATTATGTACTTCGGCCATACATCGAAGAAATTATAAGTGTTAATTGCACCGACATTGTGGATGGCGACGTACTGATTCTCCCTTACGGTCATACCCTACGTAGGGGCATTGTGATCACACCGGGGCTTATTCGCTTCTTCGATGGGTGTACGTACCTAACCGCCATAAATCAAACGCCCAAATGTGTACTGCTCCCCTGTGGCTCAACAGTATCTTGCGCGGTCGACAGTGAGCCTGTTGCGATTGTTACTCTTCCGAACAACAACCACAACGATGTTCCGAAGTCGCAATCATTGCCATTCAATGCCTCTGCCACACCTGTGTCGGCAACAATAAGCAATGACTTAACACCTGATCAAACTGAAGATTTGCTCGCCCTGTTAAATAGACACCGTTGTCTATTTGACGTGAACTCGCCCACCCTCAGCATGACTACCACCGCTACCCACAGCATCCAGACTGACGGCTCTCGTATTGTACATCGGCGTCCCTATCGCGTGTCTCAGGCAGAACGCAAGGTCATCGAGGAAAACGTCTCAGACATGCTACGACGCAACATCACACGGCCTTCCTCGAGTCCCTGGTCATCCCCAGTTGTTCTCGTTCGAAAGAAAGATGGGACAGTGCGTTTCTGCGTCGATTACCGTGCGCTAAACAAAATAACGCGCAAGGATGTTTATCCCCTCCCTCGGATTGACGATGCACTGGATTCATTACAGGGCGCAGAGTATTTTTCCAGCCTCGACCTTAGGTCAGGCTACTGGCAGATACCAATGTCGGAGTCTGATAAAGAGAAGACCGCCTTTTCAACGCTAGATGGGTTGTACGAGTTCAATGTGATGCCTTTTGGACTCTGTAATGCGCCCGCCACCTTCGAACGCATGATAGACGGCGTGTTGCGTGATTTGAAATGGAAAACATGTCTGTGCTATCTCGATGACATAGTAGTGTTTTCATCTACGTTCTCGCAGCATCTAAAACGTCTTGACGAAGTCCTCACATGCATTGCAAGAGCCGGTCTACAGCTTAACACCAAGAAATGTACCTTTGCTAGCAAGACAATCAAGGTTCTCGGCCACCTTGTCAGCAAAGAAGGAATTCGGCCCGACCCTGAGAAGCTTTCCGCTGTCCTCGATTTTCCTCGTCCACTACATCAAAAGGACCTGCGCAGCTTTCTTGGGTTATCTTCTTACTTCCGGTGCTTCATACGTGGTTTCGCGGAACTTGCGTCTCCACTCCGTCAGCTCCTCGCAAAGAACGTCCCCTTCATTTGGTCCGAAGACTGCGAAAACGCCCTATGCTGGCTTTCATCGCTGAAAAACTTATCGGGTCGCCTTGGTCACTGGACGCTTCGCTTGCAGGAGTATGATTTCGATGTCGCCTACAGATCTGGGAAGAAGCATCAAGATGCTGATGCTCTATCGCGCTGTCCTTTGCCCAACAGAAGCAATTCACCATCGATACTCCAAAACGACAGCACCTCTCCAATCGCAGCGCTAAGTTCATCACCTGCCACCCTATCCGTCCTTGTTTCACAACAACGTGTCGACCCATACTACCGCACCATTGTTGACCGCTTGACTGGCTCTACAACTCCTCCAAACGCCAGACTCCGTCGTCAACTTAAACAATTTAAGCTTGTCGGTGATGCTTTATGTCGCTACATTTACCACATCGATGGAAACAAGTGGGTACCCGTCATCCCACGTTCTTTGCAACGTGAAGTTCTGGAAGCCTTTCATGATGATCCAACCGCTGCTCATCTAGGCTACCACAAGACTTACGACAAAATACGAAGTCGTTGTTTTTGGCCTGGCCTCTCTTCAGCCGTCGCTAAGTACGTCGCCTCCTGTGTCCATTTCCAACGGCGAAAACGACCGACAACTGCTCAGGCTGGCTTAATGCAACCTCTTCCTTGTTCCGCCTCACCTTTTGAAGTCGTTGGAATCGACTTGTATGGCCCTCTTCCAATATCATCCAATGGGAATCGCTGGATTGTCACGGCAGTCGACCCCTGGTGACGAAGTTCTTCTATGGACTCCACTACGCGTCCACGGCCTATGCGACAAATTCATCAGTCGCTTCATTGGGCCATGCACGGTGGTCGAACAGACATCTCCTGTCAATTACCGCGTTTCTCCTCTTAGCGCTAGTCCTGATCATCGTTGCCGAGGAACAGAGATAGTGCTCGTATCTCGTTTAAAGCCTTATGCGCGACTCATTTCATAATACTGTCAAGCAACCAGGCGGCCGCTTTCACCGCGCTGGGGAATTAGTGTGAGCGCGACAAGCGAATGACTCTTTATTCTCTTTGTAATCATCATCACCTGTACATTTTCTTCATCTAAAAATATCATCGCCAGCGTGATTTAGCTCGAGCCTGGCTGAATAAACCGGTTCCTCGCAATACACATAAACGTAAGCGATATAGTTGACAATCAGTTTGAAGCCCTTATGTTTTAATTATTCCCAGTTATATTATTATCAGAATCTTGAGTTGCCATACGAGCGAAATGAAGATCGGGTATTTTGCTTTCTTAATTGCAATCGAACAGCCAAAATCGCCACTTGCATATAATGGAACGCATGTACAGAGAACCATCTACCTCAAAAAAATAATTGTTGGGCTTGTTAGTAGTGCTCAACTGCCTTTAGCATATCACCACAAGCATATTGGACATTGCTTCACTTTCCGCGCCATACCGGTCTAGCAGCGCACCTATAATATATTTGTGGAGATTGTTTTTCTTTCTTTCAACAAAAGAGAGAATTTGAGAACAACATTGGTTTTTAGACGCGCTCCAACAGTTCTCGCCACCGTTGCGATGTTTCCAAAATGCATCGAAATTCATATATGTAGCCCACTGTCGTTGGGATTCAGGGGTAAAGTAAGACTTCACTGGGCTTCATTTAGCTCGTAACAAAGCTTAAAGCGCATCGAATTAACGATATAGGTTCCATACAAACCTTCGTTCTTAGTATTAAATATTAATTTGTGGGGATTTACATACCAAAACCCTGATAATATAATTAATGACGCCGTTGTGGAGGGCTGCCGAGATCTCGCCCATCTGGTGTTCTTTCCCGTGCACTGATTTTGCAAAGTACACGAGCATCTACGATTACGCCTCCAGCAAATTATGACAGCAGCAGCCGGGAACGAACCCACTACCATCTGCCGAGCGCAATTCACCGAGGAGCATCATTCTTTATATTAACAATATCTGGGGTTTACGTGCTAAAATTAAGAGACAATAAGGAGCCATGCCGAAGTAGAGGGCTTAGAAAATTTTCAACCATCTGGAGTTGTTTAACATGCAGTGACATCGCACAATACACGAACATAAACTGCCGCATCCGGGTAGTCTTCTTTTCTGTGTTCGTCATATTTCTTTCTCTAATACGTATCACTCTGTCATCAGCCCCTAATCCAGCTACAGTGATGCAGCCTATTCATGAGAGACTGACAAAGCACTGTTGAGAAAAGGCGTTAAAATGCCAGCGCAGATAGTTCTACGGCGTCTCTCATAAGTATATGGTGGTTTCAGGACGCCAAACCCTACATATCAATCAATCAATCAATCAAATAATCAATCAGATAGCTTACTGTAGCTGAAAAGATAATTGAGAGAAACACCTGTGTCGCTATGTGTCTCCGATGGCCAGTGCGACAGCCGATGCGGTGAGTTGAAAGCGAACTAGCGCTCTCAGAAGCAGGGAGGAGCATTGGGCGGGCCACACCAAAGGCAGGATCGAGCAGCCGTTGTACAGAACTCAAAATAAATCTCATCAGTGTATCTTAGTGTGCTCCGCAAGTTTTTCCTACTTATGGACGATGTAGTACGCGACGGGATTTTCACGTTATTCATGTCATGACCATCCAGACATATTCGTCATTCGCTGTTATCATAATTATCCATAAACATTTAGTCTACCACAACTTAAGGAGGCCGTCACAACAGCGCTCAGACGTAGGCGGCTATATATATAGATGAAGATATGTTGATATATACGAAGGTAGAATATTCACAATTGCATACATCGTCTAACAAGCAAGTTGCTTTGTGACGAGTCTCCCAGCCTTCTTTGTTGGCCCTGGAAGTCTGCGGAGAACAGGTATGAAAACATTAAGACATTGATCTGTAATGTGCAGCGAAGGGCAGCTTCCAGTAAATATAATCCGTATGCGCAGCGCGTGGCAGCTCCAGGTAACTATACCGAAAAACAAAGAGACAGGGCATCAGAATTATAAAAAAAGAGGAACAACTTTATTCCAACGCGAAATGTCACGCATATGAACCCTCAAGTAGACCACTCAGTCGACTGCGCGGTCGCAGGATGTCCTCTCGCTGATTTCCAACATATTCTCGTGCGAGCACTCCAGTCGGATCAAGATGAAGTCATAATCGCACCTGGTTGTGCAGCCTCCGAACGGATTGCTCCCTTCCGGAACCATGCGTCGCATCTGGAGCCGTACAGTGCGTAAATGCGCCTTGTGGGACTTCCGGAACGTCATAAGGACAAATTTCCTGCGCTCGGGCGAGTACAACGAGCCTCGATCTAGGGCGTCTTCGACCTCATCGCACACGTTCACCCTGAGGGTCTCGTGGAGAAGGTAGTCGTTCTAGGCTCCACCCTCGTCCGGTCGGCCCCTGAGCAGAGCCGGGATGTTGTGGTAGGGCTCGTCCGTCACAATCAATTGGAGGGCGATGAGCACCGTCCTCAGGTCGTGCTCAGAAGAGTTCCACATGGGTCCCCACCACGTCCCCAGGAGAGAGAGGGATATCATGCCGTCTTCATTGGCGTTCGGCGCGAACCACGTACTCGTCCTTCGTCGATAGTCAGAAGCTTGACGAGAGGTGGCTTAGCCGGGAAGGTGGGTGGGCACTTGAGAACAAACTGGAAGAAACCACCTTCGTAAGGCGTGCCCGCAGGCCCCAGTAAGAAGCCGTGGATTCTGGTCACGTCCCTCTCATCCGGTACAATTATGACTCCGGGAATGAGCAGAGCGTAGATGTCCATGCCGGGATGCCTGACCTGACGCAGACAGTGCAGCGACGGCATTCCGACGTTCTTCAGCTGGCGGGATTGCTTCTGCTCAGTCCGTGATGTTACGTACCGAAGCGTCTAGCAATATGCCGTTGACGGGGCTCGAGCCTCTTTCACCGGCAACGCGCGTGTTTCTCCACGGAGCGCATGAAATATTCGTTATACTTCTTTTGCTATATTACACGTCGACATTTCAGCTGCTTCAACGAAGATGGTGATTCGAGGAAATTAACTAGGCCGTTTGGTTAATTCAAATATACTGTATGGTGTGAATGGTAAAAGCAATTATTGTGCGCACTCTTTCTGTTTTAAGTTACGTTCATTGTTTACCTTGTTATCAGTATTAATATCTTAAAGATAAAAAAATTCAAATAATAATTTATTGGCCAAACTTCCCCGAGTGGATATGAGCCATAGAAGGACCTCAATATCATCATTATTATCAAGGTGCTTTCTCACAAAAAGTGAAACCCCTAATGTCGGGTAGGTGGCTGGTGAGGGAAAAGGCCATTTGAAGGAACGTCTTTCAGATTTCCTACATATATCGGCCATTTCAGAAGGGAAACTTACATCGGAATTCGAGAATCATATTGATGCTTATCTTAAGAATGAGTGAAATGCGGATGAATATTAGGAGAAAAGGGGATTTGTTCCACAGTTATTTCCAGCCCTGGCTTAGTACAGGAAGTACCGCAAGAGGATGAAAAGAAAAACTTGTGAGACTTCATTATTGTCTGCAGTGTAAGTATATAATATGTTTTCTACGAGTTGAGAGAGATTCATACTTGTAAATGTAAGCGCGTCACGAGGTTTTGAATCAGACGAACAGTGTAGACAGTTGGCAATGTCAGGTGCCCCTAAAAGATATATTGAAGCAGCTTCACTGACTGAAGATCGTGCATACTCATTAAGCAGTGGAACTGGTTGTATCATAATACTACTTCATTCTTAGCTGTTGGCCAGTGTGCTCAGATTCGGGTCCACGTTAAAGAAACCGAGGTGATCAAAATTTACGGAGCCCTCCCCAACAGCGTCTCTCATATTAATGTGGCTTTGCGATGTTAAAAGTAATCAGTTATTTCATTCTGTGACTTTGTTCTACACCAACATTTCCACGGTCTTGACTGTTTGATCAGTGTTCGCAGCCTCAAGTCAGTGACATCGCTCGGAATTCCCAATAATGATGGTGTCGTGCATTATCTCGCCTCATTGTAAAGTCGGAATCCGATACTAGCCATTGGCGCGAAACCTCAGCTTGTTTCACTTGAGCGTCTGCATCTTCTGCCCTCCTATTCAGCTTGGCTTCAAGCCTTCGGTATCAAACTCCAGTTGATGGTCCTGCCGGGCAGCTTCTGCCAGAGAACGCGTGACTTAGGCCTTCACCAGACCTTCCAGTTATGAAAAAGTTTTTTTCTATATATTTAGTGCACCAGTGTATGAGTTTTGACCTTACGGGACATTCCACTGATATACAAGTTCAAGTTATGAACAAGTTCTTCATTTTCACTGCATCGGAGGAAAGTTTCGGGCCTCCCGATTTCAACAGCAGACAACCGCTAAGTAAAAACGCAGAAAAGGCACACGCTGCAATAACGTAAAATCTAAACAAATCTGCAGGTAAATATCAGGAATACAAATATACAACTGTTATTGCCTGTTGCGATTATGTAGTGGTGACCTGCTGGAGCCTTGCCGTAGGGATGTGACATGCACATGATACAGTTAATCAATCAATCAATTGGTTGGTTGGTCATTCGAGATAACCTGCAAGCAAATGAACTATCCAGCAAACAAACAAACTAAACAAATACAGACATACAATATCGCATGACTAAAAAGATAAACTTATTCCATTTACAGAGTTGGAGTTCAATCGGTAGTCATGTGCATCACGCTTGTAGTCACGTGGTGTGGGTATGCGTCACGCGGTATGAGTCGAAGTTTCGCTCAGGATCACGGGAAGGGAACAAACATAATCAACCAGACTTCAATGTCACGTTTCAATCAATGCGATCGCGTGAGACGGCATTCTGTCTCCCGCATGCGGTTTCCAAATAAAGCACCATTTCATGTGCATAATTCGTCATCCTCTCCTGATCACTAACATGCACCTCCGACTCCCGCTCTCACTGTTGTACGTCACGCACCATTCTGTTGATTGATTTTACAGGCCACTAGTCATTCGATCTATCTGGATCTACTGGGAACGTCTTTACGACAGCTATCATTTGCCCCACCGCGGTGGTCTTGTGGCTAAGGTACTCGGCTGCTGACCAGCAGGTCGCGGGATCAAATCCCGAGTGCGGCGGCTGCATTTCCGACGGAGGTGGAAATACTGTAGGCCCGTGTACTCAGATTTGGGTGCACGTTAAAGAACCCCCGGCGGTGGAAATTGCCGGAACCCCCTACTACGGCGTCTCTCATAATCATGTAGATGTTTTGGGACGTTACACCTAACGTGTCAATTCATATCAGCTATCATTGATCGGCGGTGTGCCGCCGGAATCCATGGTAGCATGGCATTGACATGGAGAGCCCGCGTTTTCAGAATTCTCCGTCAATGAATAGAATCGATCATTCTGACAAACAAGCCATGGAAGGTGCGAGTACTGTATAAAACAGCAGGTGTATCATTATCTTCATACCCTCTCTCTCGCCCCTCCGCGGTGATCTAGTAGCTGAGGTGCTCGGCTGTTCACACACAGGTCGCGGGATCAAATTCCCGCTGCGGTGGCAGCATTTCTGATGGAGGCGGAAATGCTGTAAGTCTATGTGTGGAAATTTTGACCATGGGTGGTTAAAATTTCTGAAGCCCTCTACTACGGGGTCTAACATAATCATATGTGCTTTCGGGACGTCAAACCCCACATATCAATCAATCAATATGATATGACAATATCACGACAGCGTTATTTAAAAAAAAATAAGCTGCGCGAAGCTACCGATCAATTCTCTAAATGTTTCCTAGCCAGTCAATAGTATCATGTGCCCGATTGTTCAGTTTTAACTAATAAGCGGCAAATTGATCAAGTAGTGAATCTCTGTACCTTATCCGGTTGAAAATAAACTGTGTGCGAGGAGATCGCAAAGTACACGGGCCTCTACTGATTCACCTCCATCGAAATTCAATAACCGTGTCTAGGATCGAGCCAGCAATCTTCAGGTCGGCAGCCGAGAACCTTAGCGACTGGTTCATCGAGGTGGACATTTCTTCATCAAATCATGCGTGAAAGCAAACAAAAGGCGTTGCTATAGAAGAACCTGCCGCATTTTCTGCTTCCATCTGCTTACAGTAAATGCCCACGGTGACGTCCTGCAAGCGTGCGTCCTGTTCACTGACGACGAAATCCAGCTGTTTCGCTACGCTTCTTGGAAACACGCGGGAATTATTCTTTGCAGCCTATCGCATTGATTTGGAATCGTTGCAAGGATAGAGGAATCGTCGGATTGCGTTTACGTGTTAGGATTTATTGTGCACCATGTGCGTCTTGTTTGGTGACAGGTGCTGCGGTATGCAAGATCTCTTGAGCAGACGTTTTGGATCGACGACATGCCAGCAGTAGCTGTCAGCTCGGCTTTGAAATATTGGCATTCTGCACTCTGCATGCAAGATGAATTACCTGGCGTGTTGTAAACGCTTCGCGATCAGTCGGTTATCTCGTCGTCCACTCGGAAATTTTGGCAGATTTCAGGTACCTTACGTATGGCTATGAAGAGTGAGGCCTCGCCGGTCTTCTTGGGTAGCGTTTCGCGAGGGCCAACGCCGGGCAGGGAGTATGCAAGCACGGTCAAGGCAAAAGACAGCCTGAAGGAAACAAAACGCTAAAATTTACAACGTATGTACAAATGGTGTACGAGAAAACCTCCGACAATAAAATGCGCCGGCCTTTTATGGGCGCCGAGGCGCTTGAGGAGGAGGGCACCGGCCCCTGTTGGACGCGCGCAAGTCTTGAGGGACGCGTTCAGCGTCTCTGATGGACGCCTCCGGTGCCCGTGATAGACGCGTCAGTGTATCTTGGGTGAACCACAGCAAGGGAGGCGAGAAAGCACTACCCAGCACGTGAGCTCATAACAGCATCTCCATGGAGTAACGTACTAAACAAATGTTATTTTATGGCATGTCTGCTGGGGTGGTGATGACCTGGTGAACAAGGGTCTACAGCCACTGTCCAGAGGATCGCTGATCCGCTGCCTGAAGTGTGGCTCTTGTAGATGACCTTGGTGACTCCGTATCGTCGGCCCCAGCTCACTTCTCCTGAACTGGGCACATAAGGCGACAGAACACAAAACATACAAAACACAAGGCACACCGCAGCACGGTTGGCTTCCCGTGTGACTCCGTGGAGCTCGTAGTGGTTCTGGCCTCCAGGCTTGCTTTCAGCAGAAGTTTGATCTTTGTGGTAGCTTCACTGGAGACGCCGTTGTGAAAACAACCCGCAAAAGGCACAAAATTCTTCTAAGACCTGCCAGCCTCAACTTCAAACAATAAATAAAGTTGGCAGGTGAGAGGGACGAGAAGTCACTTGCCAACACATCTTCCAAAACCTCAATTCTCAAATTTCCAAGGAAAGCACCTTTTTTTAACCAATTGCGATATTCAAAAACCTTCACACAATACATTCACAATACATTCAGGCAATCTTCTTACTCGAAGCAGTGACTTTCAGTGGCTACAATGCTAGGATGAAGCAAACTAATTTTTGGCCTGATATATTTTTTGTTTCCTAATTCGTCGATGACGATGCCTCGCTTTTCTAGATACAGGCGGAATAAAATAAGATTTCTCACCTGTCAACTCAGTACCTGATCAAACAACATTCCTAGCGTCTAGCTCGGCAGCGCTTTCTGGCGTCGGGCTATTTGAGGGTGCAGCTGGGGTGCGTCGCATGCGTGTTTCAAAGCAGGTGAATCGCAACTCCGACTCTCTGACTTGTCGAGGTATTAATGGGGTATGCGGGCCGCCATGCCACTGTTCGAAGCTAGCTCTCAGTTTTAGAAGTTTCATTTCGGATTTATTTAAAAAGAGGTAAGAATTCTTAGGTGGGAGTCTGGCCGAAACCGCAGACTCAGCAGTGAGTGCTCTAAAGGGCCCTTAAATATGGACGCCCGCAAGATCTCGACAAACGCTATCTTCCTGCACCACCTGTCGTATCCACTCACACTCGCCAGTGAAGTCTTTGGCGCTGACATACGATGGATGAGCGACATCAATCGTGGCTGCGGAATCTCGAAAAACTCTGCAACGCTTTCGATTAACTTCGAGTTACTTCATAAATGGTTTATGTAGAATCACATTCTCTGTGTCGGCTCTCACATACGATAACAACATACGCGGATTTCGGCAACCTGATGCAAAGTAACCTGGTTGATGACACCTATAGGAAGTTATCAGCGTCTGCGCTTCAAACTGTTGTTCTAATCTTTAAACGGTAATTTATGTAGTGTCTGCTCGACCTCCTTTTCTGACCCTGCGCCCTTTACGTTCCCAACACATTTGAAAACTTTGTGGAATTATGCTCCGCGGCCCGATTCGGAAACGCGTCGTCCGCCCTTTAGTTCGTGTGATGCATGGCGCGACGTGTATTCTTCCGCGAGCTCCACAGCCTTTTCAACTGTCGTCATGTCGGGCCTGTCGAGAATTAATAAGCGCATCGGGTTGAGAATCATGCTGGAAGATAGCTCTAGGCAGAATCATTCAACAAGTTTCGCCATGTCTCCATAAACTTCGGCGCTTTAAGTCATTCCACGAAGTTGAGCTTCAAGCTGTACCTGTTCTGAACGTAGGACTCGTCGTTCAACTTGGTATAGCTTTCTGTACACGCTGGCGCAATGTCTCTGGAGACAGGCGATACCTCTTAAGGAGACTCGATTTTACAACATCGTAGTCCTCTTACTGTTCTGCGCTGAGCCTCTCCATTGCACCTGCTACCTTACGCAGCTAAATAATTAGCAGGCGCTGCGGCCATGATGCTTTGAAAATGCCATTCTTTCGCGTGTCCTCTCAAAGTTCACAAGAAACATTCCAATTTCATCTCCAACTTGGAACGGCTGCATAAGATCATTCATGCTAAAACTTTCTCGGGCATCCGAGACTAAGCCGTGCGCTTCAGCGCCAGTAGCCCTCGCTTTCACCATTTCCAGATCTAAGCGCTTTAATTCGAGCTCAAGCAATAGCCTTCTTTCATCTTCGGCACTCCTCTTTTCATCAGCGGCACACCTCCCTTTTTCGTTTGCCTACCCTGTAACAATTTCCCAGGATTCTAAAAAGCTCATCGTCATCTACTTCTGTGGCAATTAATGCCTGAATGATGCATGGCTTCCGTACGACGTACTCTCCCAATTTCGTGCACAGCAATAATAATTCAGACGTGCGTAGAGAATTGATACCTATGATCTGCGTGGACAGTGAATTACTCTCCCTATCTGTTCTTAATCAAATATCGCCAAGTGATATCACGCAAGAGGGCTCAATATTGACAAAGAAAGCCTGCCAGCTTCAAACTTCAAAGCTATCCTCAAGGCCTGGCAAATCACAGAAAAGTCCGCCACTCAAGCTGCTGCAGCCATGGGTTCCGTTGCGTTGTTCACATTTCAGCTGGCGCAAGTTGCAAGGTCCAATGCTATCCCACAACTGCCACCAGTTCTTACGAAGAGGAGGCCTCGCCCTTCTTCTTGGGTGGCGTGTCGCAAAAGGCCAACACCGAATAGAGATCATCCAGGCATGGTCAAGACGAAATGCAGTCTTAAGCAAACAAAACGGTTACATTTACAACGTATGTACAGAACGTGGACGAGGAAGCCTCCGACGCTAAAATGCGCCGGCCTCTTAAGGGCGCTAAGACGCTCGAGAAGGAGGGCACCACCCACTCTTGGACCCACGCAGCGCCTCTCAGGGACGCGTCCAGTGTCTCTGATGGACGCCTCCGGTGTCCGTGAAGACGCGCCAGTTTCTCTTGAAGGAACTCCAGAAAGAGAGGCGACAAAGCACTACCCAGCACGTACAAAACGACCAAATGATTATAAGAGACGCCGAAGTGGAGGGCTTCAAAAATTTCGACCACCTGGGGTTATTTAACGTGCATGAAATCCGAGCACACGGGCCTACAGCCTTTCTGCCTCCTTTAGGAATATCAGGTGCCACGGCCGCGATTCGATCCCATGACCTACGGGTCAGCAGCAGAGTGCCTTATCCACATGACCGTCGCGGCCGGACCACGCGCACGCATATCTTGAAAAGTGTCAGATGTTTATATAATAAGTTCTTTGCACTTGCGCGGCAGTGCCAATAGAAACATGAGTATTAGCAACACCAGAAGCGTTATGCTGATATGAAGCACTGGTGCTCGCGAGAGTGTTAGCCATTCACACTGCTACATAAACTGACTTCAGCGCATGGCACTTAACTACATTTGACGTTAACGCAACGTCGAGGCTGTAGCAGAGCACTGCGTATGTAACGTTAGCAAAACTGGATAGCCAGCACGGCAACCGCAATTGACGTTTCGCGAACACTAGGATATATTTAAAAAGTAGTTCCCAAAGCTTGCGTGGTATTGGTAGAATGCTTGATTGCCACGCAGAATACTGAGGTTCGATTCCTGCTGGGACCTTGACATTATGCCCTTGCCTTCATCGTGTCAACGCTGACGATGTCAGGCTTTTCTACGCTGACGCCTTAAAACTGCCGATGTGTGCTTAAGTAGTACCGTAGTAGATACTATGTATCAATCACTTGTGGCGCATACCAGCATACCGGTGGCATATACCTTCCTGCGGGTATGTGCCACTGTCAGGCGGTAAGTGTTTGACGACGTACGCGGCGGAATCGGGACAATTTTCACGTTTCACGAGCCCGTCATAGTCATCGAACCAGCTTACCTTCACATACTAATCTTTCTTCACGACAGATTAAGGGGGGGGATCACGAGAGCGCCAAAACGTAAGCAGATAGATAGATAGATAGATAGATAGATAGATAGATAGATAGATAGATAGATAGATAGATAGATAGATAGATAGATAGATAGATAGATAGATAGATAGATAGATACGCTCAAAGACGCCGAAGTTCGCTGAAAAATGTTTTGCATTTAAAAAGAAGAGTGCAACCGAGAAATCGCAAAGCATTAGAAGCAAGACGTAAGATTTTTGTAAAACTTTAAATATCAAATCCAGTTGGATAAATAGGAGGCAGCGAAAACAGACTTACAATAATAGGAGCAAAATCTTCCGGGTTTGTGTTACGTTTATAGCATAGGTATAGCACTGCATTGCTCCTGTAACAATAACCATATGTTAGAAGAGAAACAGTTACAAAATGATGTGGTTGTGGATGACAAAGCTGTCATTTAGTACTTATTACAAACCTGTGGAAACAGTAAACATAATAAATATTATCGGAGTGTTGCGCCATGATTAGTAGAACTAACAAAGGAGAGGGTGTAGCTGTATTTTTAATAGTTTTTTTTCATATCAGTGCGAAATAGCCATCATAAACCAAACACTGTCAACTTTACGTGCCCAATACAGAAAACGACATTCATATTCCAAGTAACTGCACATGAGGTGTCCTGTCTGCAATCATATCTCTAAACAACTCTAGCCATAGTGATTCAGATGGTCTGCATATTCGGCCCCTTAAGTACGTTGCGACTCTTAGCTGGTGGAGCTCTTAGCAGCAGGCTAGAAAACATACTAAGACATTTTTGAAGTCCACTTTTATGCAAAGCTCCCAGTTTGCGATATCTGGTAACATTACAGTAATAAGTTATGCGTTGATGAGGCTATTTAGGAAGAATAATTACTAATAACAATCCGACTTACATCATAACCACATATACGTCACGAAAACAAATACGTCAGCCCATCCGCGGTGGTCTAGAAGCTAAGGTACTCGGCTACTGACCCGCAGGTCGCGGGATGGAATCTCGGCTGCGGCGGCTCCATTTCTGATGAAGGCGGAAATGTTGAAGGCCCATGTGCTCAGATTTGGGTGCGCGTTAAAGAATCCCGGGTGCTCAATATTTCCAGAGCCCTTCACTACGGCGTCTCTCATAATCATATGCTGGTTTTTGGACGTATAAACCGCACATATCAATCAAAATGACTCACTACGTCACTACGTGACGTAGTGACGTAGTGACGTAGTCACTAATAAAATAGTCACTACGTGAAAATAAATGCCGTCAGTATACCTTTAGGAAAAGTTATTAGTGATCATTGTTCAAGTCGCATTATACCCATATAATGTGTCGTGGAAGTAAATACGTCACGACGCGTAAAATACACGCACTGTACACCTAATAAATAAAATACACAATAACCTAAGCCTATTAGTTGACAAAGAGTTTGAAGCTACAATGTTTAATTATTCCCAATTTCATTATTATCGGAATCAAGAGTTGTCATACGAGCGAAATGAAGACGAGGATCTTTGCTTCCTTAATTGCAATCGGAGAGCCGAACTCGCCACGCGCATACAATGGAACGCATGTATGGAGAACCATCTACCTCAAAAAAAATAATTGTTGGCCTTGTTAGTAGTGCTTAACTGCCTTTAGCGTATTAACGCAAGCATATTGGACATTGCTTCACTTTCTGCACCATACCGGTGTAACTGCGCACATATAATTCATCTGCGGAGATTGTTTTTTTCTTTTTTTCTTTTTTTGAAGAGAAAGAAACTGAGAAAAATTTGGACATGCTCCAACAGTTCTCGCCCACGTGCCGATGTTCCCAAAATACATGAAAATTTATATATTGTGCCCGCTATCGTAGGAATTCAGGGGTGAAGTTGGACATCTCTCTGCTTGAATTAGCTCGTAACAAAGCTACGATTTAAGGATTTAATTTAATTTAAGGATTTAATTTAACGATTTAATTAAGGACACCGTTGTGGAGGGCTGCGGAGATCTCGCCAGTGTGGTGGTCTTTCACGTGCACCGACAATGCACAGTGCACGAGCATCTACGATTTCGCCTCCATCGAAATACGACCGCAGCGGCCGCGATCGAACCCGCTACCATCGGTCGAGCCCTGTCCCACCGAGGAGCATCATCCTTAATAATAATAATATCTGGCATTTACGTGCTAAAATTAAGAGACAATATTGAGCCATGCCGAAGTAGAGGGCTTAGGATATATTCAACCATCTGGAAATTCTTTAACGTGCAGTGACATCGCATAATATATGACCATAAACCGCCGCCGCCGGGTAGTCTTCTTTCCTTCGTTAGTCATATTCCTTTCTTTAATACGTATCACTCTGTCATCGGCCACTAATCCAGCTGCAGTGATGCAGCCTATTTTTAAGAGAGTGGCAATGCACTGATAAAAGGCGTTAAAATACCAACGCAGATAGTTCTACGGCGTCTCTCATAATCATATGGCGGTTTCAGGACGCCAAATCCAACATATCAATTAATCAACTAGTCAGTCAATCAATCAGATAGCTCACTGTAGCTGAAAAGACATTTGGGAGAAACACCTGTGTCGCTACGTGTCGCTGACAGCCAGTGCCACAGCCGATGCGGCGGGTTGAAAGCTAACTAGCGCTCTTAGAGGCGAGGAGGAGCATTCGGCGGGCCACACCAAAGGCGGGATCAAGCGGCCGTTGTACAGAACTCAAAATAAATCTCATGAGTGAATGTGAGTGTGCTCCGCAAGTTTTTCCTACCTATGGATGACGTAATACGCGACGGGAGTTTCACGTTATTCATGTCATGACCATCTAGACATATTCGTCATACGCTGTTACCATAATTACCCATAAAAATTTTAGTCTACCCCAACTTAAGCAGGCTGTCACAACAGCGCTCAGAAGTAGGCGGCTAGATGAAGATATGTAGATATATACGAAGATAGAAAATCTACAATAGCATACATCCGCTAACAAGCAAGTTGCTATGTGACGAGGCTCCCAGCCCCCTTTTTTGGCCTCAGAAATCTGTGGAGAACAGGCATGAAAACATTAGGACATCGATCTGTAATGTGCAGCGAAGGACAGTTTCCAGTAAATCTGCATGCGCAGCGCCCAGCAGCTTCCGGTAACTATTCCGACAAACAAAGAGACAGGGAATCAGAACAATGAAAAACAGGAACAACTTTATTCCAACATGAAATGTCACGGAGATGAACCCTCAAGTAGACCACGCAGTCGACCCCGCGGTCACAGGATGTACTCTCGCTGAGCTCCAACACAATCTCGTACAAGCACTCCTGTCGGATCAAGATGAAGTCATAATCGCACCTGGTTGTGCGTCCTCTGAACGGGTCGCTCCCTTCCCGAACCATGCGTCGCATATGGAGCCGTACAGTGCGCAAATGCGCCTTGTAGGACTTGAAGAACCTCATAAGGACAAATTTCCTAAGCTCGGGCGAGTACGACGAGCCTGGATCCAGGGCGTCCTCGACCTTCTCGCACATGGCCAACCTGAGGGTCTCGTGGAGCAGGTAGTCGTTGTAGGCTCCACCCTCGTCCAGTCGGCCCCTGACCAAAGCTGGGACGTTGTGGTTGGGGTCGTCCGTCATGATCGATTGGAGGGCGATGAGCACCGTCCTCAGGTTGTGCTCAGAAGAGTTCCACATGGGTCCCGACCACGTCCCCAGGAGAGAGAGAGTATCATACTGTCTTCATTGGCGTTCGGCGCGAACCGTACTCGTCCCTCGTCGGTAGTCAGAAGCTTGACGAGAGGTGGCTTAGCCAAGAAGGCGGGTGGGCACTTGAAAACAAACCAGAAGAAGCCACATTCGTAAGACGTGCCTGCAGGCCCCAGTAAGAGGTCGTGGATTCTGGTCATGTCCCTCTCATCCGGTACGATGATGACTGCGGGAATGAGCAGAGCGTAGATGTCCATGCCGGGATGCCTGAACTGGCACAGACAGTGGAACAAAGGCGTTCCGATGTTCCTAAGCTGGCGCGATCGCTTCTGTGCAGACCGTGATGTTACGTACCGAAGCTTCTGGCAATATGCCGTTGACGGTGCTCGAGCCTCTTTCACCGGCAAAGCGCGTGTTTCTCCACGGAGCGCATTAAATCTTTGTTATCCTTCTTTTGCTATATTACACGTCGACATTTAGGCTGCTGCAACGTAAATGGTGATTCGAGGAAATTAGGTAGGTCGTTTGGTTAACTGAAATATATTGTATGGTGTGAGTGGTGAAAGCCATTGATGTGCGCACTCTTTATGTTTTCAGTTACGTTCGTTCTTTACTTTGTTATGAGTATTATATCTCAAAGAAGAAAAAAATTCAAATAATCATATCTTGGCAAAACTTCCCCGAGTGGGTATGAGCCATAAAAGGGGCCCCAATATCATCTTTACTATCAAGGTGCTTTCTTACAAAAAGTGCAACCCCTAATGTCGGGTAGATGGCACGTGAGGAAAAATGCCATTTGAAGGAACGTCTTTCTGATTTCTCACATATATCGGTTATTTCAAAGGGTAATTTACATCGGTATTCGAGAAGCTTATTGATGCCTATCATCAGAACAAGTGAAACAGGGATGAAGATTTGGAGAAAGAGTAATTTTGTTCCACAGTTATTTCCAGCACTGGCTGAGTACAGGAACTACCGCAAAAAGATTACAAGAAAAACATGTGAGACTTCAATATTGCCTGCAGTGTAAATATATATTTTTCTACGAGTTGAGAGAGATTCATACTTGTAAATTTGAGCGCGTCACGACGTTTTGAATGATAGACGAACAATTTAGACAGTTGGCAATGTCAGGTGCCCCTAAAAGGTATACTGAAGCAGCTTCACCGTCTGGGGATCGCGCAGACTAATTAAGCAGTGGAGCTGGTGGTATCATAATACTATTTCATTCTGTGCTGTAGGCCAATGCGCTAATATTTGTATAAACGTTTAGGAAACGCAGGTGGTCTGAATTTACGGAGCCCTCCACAACAGCGTCTCTCATTATGATAACATGGCTTCGTGACGTTAGAAGTAATCAATAATTTCATTCATGACATTGTTCTACCCGAGCATTTCCACAGTCTTGACTGTTTGTTCAGTGTTCACGGCCCCACGTCAGTGAAATCGCTCGGAATTCCCGATAATAATGGTGTCGTGCATTATCTCGCCTCATCGTAAAGTCGGAGTCCGATACAAGCCATTGGCGTGAAACCTCAGCTTGTTTCACTTGAGCGTCTGCATCTTCTGTTAGCGAAACTGGATAGCCAGCACGGCAACCGCAACTGACGTTTCGCGAACATTAGGATATATTTAAAAAGTAGTTCCCAAGCTTGCGTTGTATTGGTAGAATGCTTGATTCCTACGCAGAATACTGAGGTTCGATTCCTGCTGGGACCTTGACATTAAGTCCTTGCCTTCATCGTGTCAACGCTGACGATGTCATGCTTTTCTACGCTAACGCCTTAAAGCGGCTGATGTGTGCTTAAGTAGTACCGTAGTAGATACTATGTATCAATCACTTGTGGCGCATACCAGCATACCGGTGGCATATACCTTCCTGCGAATATATGCCACTGTCAGGCGGTAAGTGTTTGACGACGTACGTGGTGGAATCTGGACATTATTCACGTCTTCACGAGCCCGTCATAGTCATCAAACCAGCTTACCTTCACCTACTAATCTTTCTTCACGCCAAATTAACGGGGGGGGGGGAGTCACGAGAGCACCAAAATGTAAGCAGATAGATAGATAGATAGATAGATAGATAGATAGATAGATAGATAGATAGATAGATAGATAGATAGATAGATAGATAGATAGATAGATAGATAGATAGATAGATAGATAGATAGATAGATAGATAGATAGATACGCTCAATGTCGCTGAAGTTCGCTGAAAAATGCTTCGCATTTAAAAACATTAGGGCAAACAAAAAACCGCAAAGCATTAGAAGCAAAACATAAGATTCTTCTGTAACTTCAAAAATCAAATCCAGGTGGACAAATAAAAGGCAGCGAAAACAGACTTACGATATTAGGAGCAAAATCTTCTGGGTTTCTGTTACGTTTATAGCATAGGTATAGAACTGCATTGCTTCTGTATCATAACTATATGTTAGATGAGAAACAGTTACACAATGATGTGGTTGTGGATGACAAAGTTTTCGTTCAGTATTTATTACAAACCTGTGGAAACAGTAAACATAATAATTATTATTGGAGTTTGGCACCATGACTAATAGAACTAACAGAGGAGAGGATGTAGCTGTATCTTTTCATAGTTTTTTTTTTCATATCAGTAGGAAATAGCCATCATAAACCGAACACTGTCAATTTTAACTTCCCAATACAGGAAACGACATTCATATTAAAAGTAACTGCACATGAGGTGTCCTTTCTGCAACCTTATCTCTAAACAACTCTACCCATAGTGATTTAGATGGCCTGCATATTCGGCCCCTTAAGTACGTTGCCACTCTCAGCAGGTGGAGCTCTTAGCAGCAAGCAAGAAAAGATACTAAGACATTTTTGGAGTCCACTTTTACGCAAAGCTCCCAGTTTGTGATATCTGGTAACATTACAGTAATAAGTTATGCGTTGATCAGACTATTTAGGCAATATAATTACTAAGAACTGTCCGATTTACACTATACCCACATATACGTCACGAAAATAAATACGTCAGCCCCGCCGCGGTGGTCCAGTGGATAAGGTTCTCGGCTGCTGACCCGCAGGTCGCGGGATGGAATCCCGGTTGCGGCGGCTGCATTTCCGATGGAGGCGGAAATGTTCAAGGCCCAAGTGCTCAGATTTTGGTGCATGTTAGAGAACCCCAGGTGCTCGAAATTTCCAGAGCCCTTCACTACGGCGTCTCTCATAATCATATTAATCAATCAATCAATCAATCAATCAATCAATCAATCTGATTTTTATTACAAACCAAAGAAAAGATTGTAAGATATCTGGACCGTTAGCCTACATTGGCTAGTGATCGGTCCATATCGGAGTACATAAAAGCAGCTTAGTAGAGCATATTGAGCAATAAACACATATATACACAATTATTTATACATATAACTATTCACATATGCAAATACACACTACATACATAAGCGCGTGAACATAAATGCATTTTCACAACATACACAAATATAGTTTGTTTCATCATCATCGTGATATATAGTAAGTGACTGGGTAAAAGCACTAATTAGCGCAGGAGAAAGTGAAAAAAAAACCTATTTATATGTCTTGATGCTGCAAGCAAAATAATTTCACACTGTGCTTAAAATTTCTTGCCACTTTAACTTCTAAGGGTAGTCGGTTCCAAATTTTAGTCCCATGAAATTCCAATAAGCGTGTCCATATAAGTTATAGCTTGTAGGTAAGTTAAAATTGCCATTCGATGCGTGTCTAGTGTTTCGCGATGGTACTGTAAATAGAGTGGAGGAGAGGGGAAAGCTAGTGCCTATAATTTTCTGAACAAAAAGGGCAACCTTATAATCGCGAAGTGCCCAAACTGACAAGATCTGTTGTTCCTGAAATGTAGTTTTATATGAATTTCTATGGTTTCCACCTATTATGCTTAGGGCTCTCTTTTGTAGTCGTAAAAATGGCTCTAGGTATGTCGTATACGTTACACCCCACGATTCAATACAGTAACTAATATGTGAATGACAGAAGGAAAATTACAATGTTCGAAGCACGCTGGGGAGAAAGCATTCGCGTGCTTTGATTAAGGTATAACAATCATAAGCCACCTTTCTACAAACACTATGAATTTGTTCTTCCCAGTGAAGGTGCTGGTCAAAAAACACTCCTAAATATTTAAAAGAAACCACTTGTTCGATAGGACTGTTGTTCAGGTAAAGTTGCATAGACGCCGTGTCAATATCCTTTCGCCTTGATCGAAAAACAACATACTTCGTTTTCCCCGAATGTAGTGTCAATTTATTCTGTATAAACCATTTGCTTACGTGTGTCAATTCAGACATTATATTGGCTTGCAGTGTTGAAAGACTATCTCCTGTGAATACTATGGCGGTATCATCCGCGTACATTAATGCTTTAGAGTACACTAGTGTTTTGGGGAAATCATTTATGTACAGAGAAAAAAGTACCGGGCCTAGTACGGATCCCTGGGGCACTCCACACTTTATTGTGCTGTATGCCGATTCGTTATTTTTAATCACCACTTTTTGTTTGCGCGAAGACAAGTAGCTTGAGAAGAACTGGAGTGAACTATCACTGAAGCCATAACTTTCAAGTTTTTGTAATAGTATGTCATGGGGAACAGTATCGAATGCCTTTTTAATATCCAGGAAGACTGCTACTGCGATTTCACCGTTGTGGAGCGCGGTGATTATATTGTGCGAGAGGGTTAGAATGGCTGAAGCAGTAGACCTAGCGGGAACGAATCCGTGCTGTTTTGGGCATATGATGTCGTTGTCAACCAGTATGCTGGTTTTTGAACGTACAAACCCCACATATCAATCAAAATAAATAAGTCGCTACGTGAAAATAAATGCACTCAGTATACCTTTGGGAAATTTCATTAGTGATCATTGTCCGAATCACATTATACCCAGACAATGTGTCATGAAAGTAAATACGTCACGACACTTAAAAAATACGCACTGTACACCTCATAAATAAAATACACATAAACCTAAGCCATTTAGTTGACAATCAGTTTGAAGCCCCGCCGTGGTGGTCTAGTGGGTAAGGTACTCGGCTGCTGACCCGCAGGGCGCGGGTTCGAATCCCGGCTACGGCGGCTGCATTTCCGATGGAGGCGGAAATGTTGTAGGCACGTGTGCTCAGATTTGGGTGCACGTTAAAGAACCCCAGGTGGTCTAAATTTCCGGAGCCCTCCACTACGGCGTCTCTCATAATCATATAGTGGTTTTGGGACGTTAAACCCCACATATAAATCAATCAATCAGTTTGAAGCCACTATGTTTTAAATATTCCCAGTAACATTATTGTCGGAATCTTGAGTTGCCATACGAGTGAAATGAAGACGAGGATTTTTGCTTCCTTAATTGCAATCGAACAGCCGAACTCGCCAGGTGCATATAATGGAACGCATGTATGGAGAACCATGTACCTCAAAAAAAATAATTGTTGGGCTTGTTGGTAGTGCTTAACTGCCTTTAGCATATTAGCACATGCGTATTGGACATTGCTTCACTTTCTGCACCATACCGGTATAACAGCGCACATATAATACATCTGTGGAGATGGTTTTTTTTTCAAGAGAAATAAACTGAGTGAGATGTAGTTTTTGGACATACTCCAACAGTTCTCGCCAACGGGCTCATGTTCCCAAAATACGTCAAAATTTATATACGTAGCCCGCTATCATTGGCATTCAGGGCTAAAGTTGGACTTCACTGTGCCTAAATTAGCTCGGAACAAAGTGTAAAGCGCATCGAATTAACGATATAGATATAGATCAAACCTTCATTCTTAGTAAATTATAATAACTTGTGGGGTTTTACATCCCAAAACCCTGATATGATAATTAAAGACGCCGTTGTGGAGGGCTGCGGAGATCTTCCCCATCTGGTGTTCTCTCACGTGCAACCACATTGCACAGTACGCGAGCATCTACGATTTCGCCTTCATCGAAATACGACCGCAGCGGCCGGGATCGAACCCACTACCATCTGCCAAGCCCTGTCCCACCAAGGAGCATCATCCTTAATAATAACAATATCTGAGGTTTACGTGCCCAAATTAGGAGACAAAATTGAGCCATGCCGAAGTAGAAAGCTTAGGAAATTTTCAACCATCTGGAGTTGTTTAACGTGCAGTGACATCGCACAATACACGAACATAAACCGCCGCAGCCGGATAGTCTTCTTTCCTGTGTTCATCATATTTTTTCACTAATACGTATCACTCTGTCATCGGCCACTAATCCAGCTACTTGATGCAGCCTATTCATGAGAGACTGACAAAGCACTTATGAAAAAAGGCGTTAAAATACCAGCGCAGATAGCTCTACGGCGTCTCTCATAATCATAGGGCAGTTTCAGGACGCCAAACCCGACATATCAATCAATCAATCAATCAGATAGCGGACTGTAGCTGAAAAGATATTTGGGAGAAACACCTGTGTCGCTATGTGTCGCCGATAGCCAGTGCCACAGCCGATGCGGCGGGTTGAAAGCGAACTAGCGCTTTCAGAGGCGGGGAGGAGCATTCGGCAGGCCACACGAAAGGCGTGATCGAGCGGCCGTTGTACAGAACTCAAAATAAATCTCATGAGTGAATGTGAGTGTGCTCCGCAAGGTTTCCTACCTATGGACGACGTAATACGCGACGGGATTTTCACGTTATTCATGTCATGACCATCCAGACATATCCGTCATACGCCGTGATCATAATTACCCAAGAAACTTTAGTCTACCCCAACTTAAGGAGGCCGTCACAACAGCGCTCAGACGTAGGTGGCTAGATGAAGATATGTTGATATATACGAAGATAGAAAATTTACAATGGCATACATCCGCTAACAAGCAAAATGCTATGTGACGAGTCTCCCAGCCCCCTTTTTTGGCCCAGGAAATCTGCGGAGAACAGGTATGAAAACATTAGGACATCGATCTGTAATGTGCAGCGAAGGGCAGCTTCCGGTAAATATGATCTGTATGCGCAGCGCGCGGCAGCTTCAGGTAACTATACCGACAAACAAAGAGACAGGGCGTCAGAACAATAAAAAACAGAAACAACTTTATTCCAACGCGAAATGTCCCGAAGATGAACCCTCAAGTAGACCACTCAGTCGACTGCGCGGTCGCAGGATGTACTCTCGCTGAGCTCCAACACACTCTCGTAAGAGCACTCTAGTCGGATCAAGATGAAGTCATAATCGCACCTGGTTGTGCGGCCTCCGAACGGATCGCTCCCTTCCCGAACCATGCGTCGCATCTGGATTCGTACAGTGCGCAAATGCGCCTTGTGTGACTTCAGGAACGTCATAAGGACGAAATTTCTGAGCTCGGGCGAGTACGACGAGCCTGGATCCAGGGCGTCCTCGACCTCATCGCACACGGCCACCCTGAAGGTCTCGTGGAGCAGGTAGTCGTTGTAGGCTCCAACCTCTTCCAGTCAGCCCCTGACCAGAGCCGGGACGTTGTGGTGAGGGTCGTCCGCCACGATCGATTAGAGGGCGATGAGCACCGTCCTCAAGTTGTGCTCAGAAGAGTTCCACATGGGTCCCGACCACGTCCCCAACAGAGAGAGGCATATCATGCCGTCTTCATTCAGGTTCGGCGCGAACCGTTCTCGTCCTTCGTCGATAGTCAGAAGCTTGACGAGAGGTGGCTTAGCTGGGTAGTCTGGTAGGCACTTGAGTACAAACCGGAAAAAGCCACCTTCATAAGGCGTGCCCACAGGCCCCAGTGAGAGGCCGTGGATTCTGGTCACGTCCCTCTCATCCGGTACGATGGTGACTCTGGGAATGAGCAGAGCGTTGATGTCCATGCTGGGATGCCTGACCTGGCGCAGACAGTGCAAAGACGGCATTCCGACGTTGTTCAGCTGGCGGGATTCTCCTGTTCAGACCGTGATGTTCCGTACCGAAGCTTCTGGCAATATGCCGTTGACCGAGCTCGAGCCTCTTTCCCAGCAACGCGTGTGTTTCTCCACGGAGCGCATGAAATCTTCGTTATACTTCTTTTGCTATATTACACGTCGACATTTCAGCTGCTGCAACGAAGATGGTGAGTCGAGGAAATTAACTAGGCCGTTTGGTTAATTGAAATATACTGTATGGTGTGAATGGTAAAAGCAATTATTGTGCGCACTCTTTCTGTTTTAAGTTACGTTCGTTGTTTACCTTGTTATGAGTATTAATATCTTAAAAATGAAAAAATTCAAATAATAATTTATTGGCCAAACTTCCCCGAGTGGGTATGAGCCATAGAAAGACCCCAATATCATCATTACTATCAAGGTGCTTTTTTACAAAAAGTGAAACCCCTAAGGTCGGGTAGGTGGCTGGTGAGGGAAAATGCCATTTGAAGGAACGTCTTATGATTTCGTACATATATCGGCCATTTCAAAAGGGTAATTTACATCGGTATTCGAGAATCATATTGAAGCTTATCATCAGAATAAGTGAAATACGCATGAAGATTACGAGAAAAATGGATTTTGTTTCACAGTTAGAGTACAGGAAGTACCGCAAGAGGATTAAAAGAAACACTTGTGAGACTTCAATATTGTCTGCAGTGTAAATATATAACATTTTTTGTACGAGTTGAGAGAGATTCATACTAGTAAATGTGAGCGCGTCACAAGGTTTCGAATCATAGACGAACAATGTGACATTTGGCAATGTCAGGTGCCCCTAAAAGATATATTGAAGCAGCTTCACTGACGGAAGATCGTGCAGACTCATTAAGCAGTGGAGCTGGTGGTATCATATTACTAGTTCATTCTGTGCTGTTGGCCAGTGTGCTCAGATTCGGGTCCACGTTAAAGAAACTCAGGTGATCAAAATTTACGGAGCCCTCCCCAACAGCGTCTCTCATAATAATGTGGCATTGCGACGTTAAAAGTAATCAGTTATTTCATTCTGTGACTTTGTTCTACACCAATATTTCCACGGTCTTGACTGTTTGATCAGTGTTCGCGGCCTCAAGTCAGTGACATCGCTCGGAATTCCCAATGATAATGTTGTCGTGCATTATCTTGCCTCATTGTAAAGTCGGAATCCGATACTAGTCAATGGCGCTAAACCTCAGCTTGTTTCACTTGAGCGTCTACATCTTCTGCCCTCCGATTTAGCTTGGCTTCAAGCCTTCGGTATCAAATTCCAGTTGATGGTCCTGCCGGGCAGCTTCTGCCGGAGAACGCGTGACTTAGGCTTTCACCAGACCTTCCAGTTATAGAAAAGTTTTTTTATATATTTAGTGCACCAGTGTATGAGTTTTGCCCTTACGGGACATTCCAGTGATATACAAGTTAAAGTTATGAACAATTTCTTCATTTTCGCTGCATCGGAGGAAAGTTTCGGGCCTCCCACTTGCAGCAGCAGATAACCGCTAAGTAAAAGCGCAGAAGAGGCACACGCTGCAATAACGTATATCCTAAGCAACTCTGCAGTTAAATATCAGGAATACCAGTTGACAACAGTCATTGCCTGTTGCAATAATGTAGTGGTAACCTGTTGGAGCCTTGCCGTAGGGATGTGACGTGCACATGAATCAATCAATCAGTCAATTGATTGGTCGGTCATTCGAAATAACCTGCAAACAAAAGAATTATCCAGCAAGCAAACAAATTAAATACAAACATACAATATTGCATGACTAAAAAATGAACTTATTCCATTTACAGAGTTAAAGTTCAATCGGTAGTCATATGGATCACGCTTGTAGTCACGTGGTGTGGCTATGCGTCACGCGGTATGACTCGACATTTGGCTCATGATCACGGGGTGGGAACACGTATAATCAATCAGACTTCATTGTCATGTTTCAATCGATGCGACAGCGTGAGACGGCATTCTGTCTCCCGCATGCGGTTTCCAAATCATGCACCATATTATGTACATACCTCGTCACCCTCTCCCGATCATTAACACGTAACTCCGACTCCCGCCCTGACTGTTGAACGTCCCGCACCATTGCGCTGATCGATTTGACAGGCCGCTAGCCATTCGTTTTATCTGGGCTTGCTGGGAACGTCTTTACGACAGCTATCATTTGCCCCACTGCGGTGGTCTCGTGGCTAAGGTACTCGGCTGCTGACTCGCAGGTCGCGGGGATGGAGGCGGAAATGCTGTAGGCCCGTGTACTCAAATTTGGGTGCACGTTAAAGAACCCCCGGTGGTCTAAATTGTCGGCGCCTCCACTACAGCGTCTCTCATAATCATATAGAAGTTTTGGGACGTAATACCTAACGTATCGATCAATATCAGCTATCATTGATCGGCGGTGTGCCGCCGGAATTCATCGTAGCGTGGCATTGACATGGAGAGCCTGCGTTTTGAGAATTCTCCGTCATCAAATGGAATCGATCATTCTGACAAAGAAGCCATGGAGGGTGCGAGTCCTGTATAAAACAGCAGGTGTATCATTATCTACATACCCTCGTCCTCGCCCCTCCGCGGTGGTCTAGTAGCTGAGGTGCTCGGCTGTTGACACGCAGGTCGCGGGATCAAATTCCGGCTGCGGCGGCTGTATTTCTGATGATGGCGGAAATGCTGTAAGTCCATGTGCGGGAATTTCGACCATGGGTGGTTGAAATTTCTGACGCCCTCCACTACGGCGTCTAACATAATCATATGTGCTTTCGAGACGTCAAACCCTACATATCAATCAATCAATATCCCTTCACTTGCAGTTCTAGTCGGGAATAGAACATTAGCCTCGGCGCTTCATCCTAATGCAGTGGAAGTAAGTGATATGACAATATGACGACAGCGTTATTAAAAAAAAGAAGCTACGTGAATCTACCGAGCAATTCTCTAAATGTTTCCTAGCCAGTCAATCGTGTCATGTGCCTGATTGTTCAGTTATTAACTAATAAACGGCAAATTGATCAAGTAGTCAATCTCTGTACCTTATCCGGTTGAAAATTAACTGTGTGCGAGGAGATCGCAAAGTACACGGGCCTCTACTGATTCACCTCCATCGAAATCCGATAACCATGTCCAGAATCGAGTCAGCAATCTTCAGGTCGACAGCCGAGAACCTTAGCGACTGATCCATTGAGGTGGACATTTCTTCATCAAATCATGCGTCAAAAGCAAACAAAAGGCGTCGCTATAGAAGAAGCTACCGTGTTTTCTGCTTCCATATTCTTACAGTAATTGCCCAAGGTCGCCACATGCGTACGACCTCTGTCCCTGACGACGAACTCCAGCTGTTTCGCTACGATTCTTGGAAACACGCGCGAATTATTTTTTGCAGCCTATCGCATTGTTTTGGAATCATTGCAAGGATAGAGGAATCGTTGGATCGCGTTTACGTGTTAGGAAATGATGTGCACCATGTGCGTCTTGTTTGGTGACAGGTGCTGCGGTATGCAAGATCTCTCGAGCAGACGTTTTGGATCGACGACATGCTAGCAGTAGCTGTCAGCTCGGCTATGAAATATTGGCATTCTGCACTCTCCTCGCAAGATGGATTACCTGGCGTGTTGTGAACGCGTCGCGATCAGTCGGTTATCTTGTCGTCCATTCGAAAATTTCGGCAGATTCAGGTACATTACGTATGGTTATGAATAATGAGGCCTCGCCGGTTTTTTTTTTGGGTAGCGTTTCACGAGGGCCAACGCCGGGCAGGGAATATGCAGGCAGGGTCAAGGCAAAAGCCAGCCTGAAGAAAACAAAACGGCTGTGTTTACAACGTATGTACAGAACGTGCCCGAGAAAGCCTCCGACGATAAAATGCGCCGGCTTTTTATAGGCGCCGAGGCGCTTTAGGAGGAGGGCACCGGCCGCTGTTGGACGCGCACAACTCTTGAGGGACGCGTCCAGCGTCTCTGACGGACGCCCCCGGTGCCCGTGATAGACGCGTCAGTGTATCTTGGGTGAACTTCAGCAAGGAAGGCGAGAAAGCACTACCCAGCACGTAGTGAGTTCATAACAGCATCTCCATAGAGTAACATGCTAAACATATGTTACTTTATGGCATGTCCGCTGGGGTGGCGATGACCTGGATAACAAGGGTCTACAGCCACTGTCCAGAGGATCGCTGTTCCGCAGCATGAAGTGTAGCTCTTGTAGATGCACTTGATGACTCCGTATCGTCAGCCCCAGCTCACTTGTCCTGTCGTGGCTCAGGTGCCCAGTAGTCTGGTTGTCGAGGTTACGACCACCTTGTGCCGTGTCGGTGGCACTAGTGGATGCAGCAGCGTAGGACGTCGATGAGATTGCTGTGTCGTCGTTCATGCTGATGTTGTCCGGGGGTAGGCCAGCTAAGCGTCTGCTTTTTCTAAGAACTTCTGCTGCGGGGTCCAGGATGGCAAGTCACCCAGCACCGCTCCTCCAAAGCTGTATACGGATATGATGGGTTTATTTACAAGGAAAAATGTCAGCGCTCTAGCGTCACTGCCAAATCACCATCACTTGAGCGCGTCTGATCTCTTCTTCTTCCTCGCTCTTTCAGTCCGGGTTACACTACTAAACAGATGTTACTTTATGGCATGTCCACTGGGGTGGTGACGTCCTGGTGAACAAGGGTCTACAGCCACTGTCCAGAGGATCGCTGATCCGCAGCCTGAAGTGAAGCTCTTGTAGATGCTCTGGGTGACTCCATATCGTCAGCCCCAGCTCACTTGTCCTGAACTGGGCACATAAGGCAACAGAACGCAAGACATACAGAACACGAGGCACACCGCTGCACGGTTGGCTTCCCTTGTGACTAGGTGGAGCTCGTAGTGGTTCTGGCCTCTAGGCTTGCTTTCAGAAGACGTGAGATCTTTCTGGTAGCTTCACTGGAGACGCCGTTGTGAAAACAACCCGCAAAAGCCACACAATTCAACCTAAGACCTGCCAGGCTCAACTTCAAACGACCAATAAAGTTGGCAGGTGAGAGGGACGAGAAGTCACTGTCCAACACATCTACCAAAACCTCGATTCTCAAATTTCCAAGGAAAGCACCTTTTTTTTGAACCAATTGCGATATTCAAAATCCTTCACACAATACATTCACAATACATTCAGGCAATCTTCTTACTCGAAGCAGCGACTTTCAATGGCTACAATGCAAGGATGAAGCAAAGTACGTTTTGGCCTGATACATTTTTCGTTTCCTAATTTGTCGATGATGATGCCTCGCCTTTCTAGATACAGGTTGAATAAAAAAAGATTTTTCACCTGTGGATTCAGCACCTGCTCAAACAACAGTCCTAACGTCTAGCTCGGCAGCGCTTTCTGGCGTCTGGCTATCCGCGTGCAGCTGCGTCTCATGCGTCTTTCAAGCCAGGCGAATCGCAACTCCGATTCCCTGCAACTTCTCGAAGTTTTAATGGGGTATGTGGCCTGCAGTGCCAGTGTTCGAAGCTAGCTCTAAGTTTTCGAAGTTTCATCTCGGATTTATTCAAAAAGAGGTAAGAATTCTTAGGTGGGAGTCTGGCCGAAGCCGCAAACTCAGCAGTGAGACCTCGAAAAAGCCCTTAAATATGGACGCACGCAAGAGCTAGACAAACGCTATCTTCCTGCACCACCTGTCGTATCCACGCACACTTGCCATTGAAGTCTTTGGCGCTAACATAAGATGAATAAACAACATCCATGGTGCCTGCGGAACCTCGAAATACTCTGCAACGCTTTCCATTAACTACGAGTTCCTTCATAAATTGTTTACGTAGAATCACGTTCTCTGTGTCGACTCGCACATACTATAACACCAGACGCTGATATCGGCAACCTGATGCAAGGTGACCTGGTTGATGACACCTATAGCACGTTATCAGCGTCTGCGCTTCAAACTGCTTGTTCTCATCTTTAACCGGTAATTTAGGTAGCGTCTGCTCGACCTCCTTTTCTGACTCTGCGCCCTTCACGTTCCCATCACGTTGAAAATTTTGTGGATTTATTCTCCGTGGCCCGATTCGGAAACGCGTCGTGTGTCCGCCCTTTAGTTCGTGTGATGGATGGCGCGACGTGTATTCTTCCGTGAGCTCCACAGCCTTTTCAACTGTCGTCATGTCGGGCCTGTCGAGGATTAATAAGCGCATCGGGTCGGGAATCGTGCTGGAAGATTGCTTTAGGCAGAGGCATTCAGCAACTTTCGCCATGTCTCCATAAACATCCACGCTTTAAGTGATTTCACGAAGTTGAGCTTCAAGTTGTACCCGTACTCAACGTAGGACTCGTCGTTCAACTTGTTATAGCTTTCTAGAAACACTGGCGCAATGCCTCTGGAGACAGGCGATACCTCTTAAGGAGACTCAATTTTACAACATCGTAGTCCTTTTACTGTTCTGCGCTGAGCCTCCCCATTGCGTCTCCTACCTGACGCAGCTAAATAATTAGCAGGCGCTGCGGCCATGATGCTTTAAAAAAATGTCATTCTATCGCGTGTCCTCTCAAAGTTCACAAGAAACATTCCAATTTCCTCTCCAACTTAAACGGCTGCATAAGATCTTTCATGCTGAAACTTTCTCAGGCCTCTGGGACTAAGCCGTGCGCTTCAGCGCCAGTCGCCCTCGCTTTCACCATTTCCAGATCTAAGCGCTTTAATTCGAGCTCAAGCAATAGCCTTCTTTCATTATCGGCACTCTTCTTTTCGTCAGCGGCCTGCTTCTCTTTTTCGTTTGCCTACCCTTTAACAATTTCCCACGATTCTAAATGCTCATCGTCATCTACTTCTGCGGCAGGTAATGCCTGAATGATGCATGGCTTCCGTACGACGTTCCCCACGTCCACTCCCAATTCCGTGCACACAATCACAATTCAGACAGCGTAGAGAATTGATATCTATGATCAGCATAGACAGTGAATTACTCTGCCTATCTGTTCTTTATCAAATATCGCCAAGTGATATCGCGCAAGAGGGCTCATTATTGACAACGAAAACCTGCCAGCTTCAAACTTCAAAGCTATCGTCAAGGCTTGGCAAATCCCAGAAAAGTCCGACACTCAAGTTGCTGCAGCCATGGGTTCCGTTGCGTTGTTCACGTTTCAGCTGGCGCAAGGTTCAAGGTCCACTGCCATCCCACCACTCCCACCAGTTCTTACGAAGAGGGAGGCCTCGCCCTTTTTCTTGGGTAGCATGTCGCGATGGCCAACGCCGAGCAGAGAGCATCCAGGCAGGGCCAGGACGAAACGCAGTCTGAAGCAAACAAAATGCTTATATTTACAACGTATGTACGGAACGTGGACGAGGAAGCCTCCGACGCTAAAATGCGCCGGCCTTTCATGGGCACTAAGACGCTCGAGGAGGAGGGCACCGCCCATGGTTGGACGCACGCAGCGCCTCTGAGGGACGCGTCCAGTGCCTCTGATGGACGCCTCCGGTGTCCGTGAAGACGCCACAGTGTCTCTTGAAGAAACCCCAGAAAGAGAGGCGACAGAGCACTGCCCAGCACGTACAAAACGACCAAATTAATATAAGAGACGCCAAAGTGGAGGGCTCCTAAAAATTTCGACCACCTGGGGTTATTTAACGTGCACCGAAATCCGAGCACACGGGCCTACAGCCTTTCTGCCTCCTTTAGAAATATCAGGTGCCACGGCCGCGATTCGATACCATGACCTACGGGTCAGCAGCAGAGTGCCTTAGCCACTAGACCGTCGCGGCCGGGCTACGCGCACACATATGTTGAAAAGTTGCAGATGTTTATATAATGAGTTCTTCGCACTTGCGCGGCAATGCCAATAGAAACACGAGTATTAGCAACACCAGAAGCGTTATGCTGATATGAAGCACTGGTGCTCGCGAGAGTGTCAGCCATTCACACTGCTACATAAATTGACTTCAGCGCATGGCACCTAACTACATTTGACGTTAACGCAACGTCGCGAGTGTAGCAGAGCACTGCGTTTGTAACATTAGCAAAACTGGATAGCCAGCACGGCAACCGCAACTGACGTTTCGCGAACATTAGGATATATTTAAGAAGTAGTTCCCAAGCTTGCGTTGTATTGGTAGAATGCTTGATTCCCACGCAGAATACTGTGGTTCGATTCCTGCTGGGACCTTGACATTGAGTCCTTGCCTTCATCGGGTCAACGCTGACGATGTCAGGCTTTTCTACGCTAACGCGTTAAAACTGCCGATGTGTGCTTAAGTAGTACCATAGTAGATACTATGTATCAATCACTTGTGGCGCATACCAGCATACCGGTGGCATATACTTTCCTGTGGGTATGTGTCACTGTCAGGCGGTAAGTGTTTGACGACGTACGCGGCGGAATCGGGACATTATTCCCGTCTTCACGAGCCCGTCATAGTCATCAAACCAGCTTACCTTCACATACTAATCTTTCTTCACGCCAAATACGGGAGGGGGGAATCACGAGAGCACCAAAATTTAAGCAGATAGATAGATAGATAGATAGATAGATAGATAGATAGATAGATAGATAGATAGATAGATAGATAGATAGATAGATAGATAGATAGATAGATAGATAGATAGACGCGAAAAGTGCTTGCAGTTCGCAAAGATATTCTTCGCATCTAATAATGCTGAATGCGACGCAAGAAGACCACAGACAACGCAGGCGCTAACTTCAAACATAATGTTTACTACCACACTTGCCTACTTATTTTGTTCAAGAAAAACACCCGCTGGCTTAAGACGCAGATAAAATAATAATTTAGAAAAGATTGCTTTTTTTCGCAAAATAAGCGATGGAGTGTATAGGTGCATAAACCAGGGATGCGATAACCTCAGCTTCAACATTCTCAGGAGTTTGGAACAGAGAGAATTAAATGAGAGAAAGACAGGGAGGTCAAGCCGAATCATAGCTTCTACACAGCTACCCTGCACAAAGGTGGAGAGGTACGGAGATCGGAGTGCACAAGGAATGAGGAAGGTACACAAACGCACAGACGTGTACCTTCCTTAGCACGTGTCCACTAGCACTACTCTTCCAAGTAGCAGACTCCCCAAGAATATTAGAAAAAAAAAACAGCGCGAAAGACGAGAAAGCGGGCAAACGAGGCTACGTCCAGAGTGCCCTTGGATGTGTCCTCATTTGCCTGGTCTTCCTTCTTTTGTGCTCTCTCTCTGCAATATGTCTTAGCAAAATGCTCAAGCAACCACTTTAGTCACCCGAGAAACAGCGCTCTCTACCTCATCAGCACTCCGTCACGTATCCAAAGTGATAGAACTCTCTTTTCTCAAAATATAATTTTGTGCGTATTTTATGCCGTGTGGGTTTTTGTTCGAACGATATAATATAAGCGAGTGTGCCAATAAACAATATATCGAAAGTTAGCGCCGTGTTGTGGGTCCTCTTTTTGTGTTCTCTTTTTTTCAACATTATTTTTCTAGCGTCAGTATGTACGAACAAGCTCGAATTTCTACGGAGGTGGCCTGTGTATAACAACGGGTGATTCCACGAGAGATCGACACGGGTCCAAAAGTTGATTTTTTAGATTTCATTGAGTATTTTATATTTCGTGCACCTCTCACCAGGTAGCCCGAAAGTCAACTTCGTTTTATGATTAATGGCATAAATTACGAGAAAAAATATCAAACTTCACCAACACGGAGGCACTCATTTCATCACCTGTCGTTTTCGAAACTTGCAGATGCTATAAAAAGAAAAATATGTTTGTTTCAAAGAAGATATTTTTTACCTGATATTCATGTCTAGCGAGGAATGAATTCGTACGGTTTCAAGTTTGTAGACCTTAAGAAAAAAGCTTTTAAAAATGTATAATTTCGCGACAGTGTAAAATAAGTTACGTATTCTCCTTTTTTTTCTCCGAACGTAATGCAAGCAGCGTTTTCAAACTTGACACGTTTTAAGGATATAGTGTGTCATTAAGTATATAAATTATTGCTGCCATAGGGCAAATGTAATTTTTTATATATTGCCTCAAATTTCTCATATTGGAAAAAGTGTACTCCACTGAAATTTGAATAATAAAGAACCTCATCTTCGACTTTTCTTAACATCTTGTATAGACAACCGAAGGCCATCATACAGGAATATAGAAAAACATGTCGCATTATTTTGTTCTTAGCGGCAATATTCGTGGTACATATGAGAGCTTCTCGAGAATGCGCTGATAAGTTGAGAAATCTAGAAATCGGAACGAAAAAGCGGCAATGAGCTTCAAACGCGAGTAAACGTGACTGCATTTGGTGAAGGAAGGCTATTTTAGCAGATAGGTGTAACTATTTTGAACACGATATTCTACAGTATGTAAATACACTCTTATACGTAGAGCACTGAGATTTCCATTATGTGGTGCCTCTCCATTACTGACACAGAGATGTAGCTGCAGTGACGGCCATGTGTTTGCAACACGTTGGGTTGAATGTTGAATGTTTATTGAATGAATTGAATGTTGATTGAGTTAATAAACAATTCATAACAAATTTTTATCATTTGGGGCACGAAGACTGCTGCATTAGACTGAAGAACACGCTTTAGGGCAAGTTGTCATCCGTCGTCTGCTCTGCAGATGAATTGCTTAGCGCCGCATCTCGGAGGCAATGCTTTAAATCATATGGTTCAAAGTAGGGACAACGATTACGCCTCCCGTAATTTTATCGACAAAAGCATTGTGAAATTCATTTTAACGTACTATACATCGGTTTTGCATTCGCACTGCGGATACTTACGCACGCTGTTTTACGTCTGCTCTCAATAAAGGTGAGAGACAAAGGAACAGACGACAGATAGATCACTTTCGTGCTGCTGGTTTCACGCATAGTTGCATTGCCAGTACTTTGAGCCTCAAGGAGCGTGGCGATGGCTGACCGCTTCAGCCGGGATAAAGTTTTTTGTTCAGATTACCTCATGTTGCATAAAAAGAAAATGCCCTATCAAAAAAACTTCCGCAAGGTCGAAGACATCGGCCTGTTTGCCCTCCAAAAGCTTTTGCCGAAAGCTGCCCGCCATGCACATAACAACGACCACGTCTGCCAGAACTGCTTCAGACGCCTCAGTGATATCCTGTCTTTGTCTAATGGCTTCTCAGCTGAAACAGCTGATGAGTTTTTGCCGGAAGAAGAAAAAGGGAGAAGTCAAGAGTGGTGCGTACCCACGCCTGAAGCATTGTCGCATATGCGACTGCGATTTTGCGTGCGCAAAATAGCAAAGTTCATGCAGAGCCAAGACAACTTAGCAGCAATTCTACAGTAACCGTGAAATACCACCGTAACGTGTGTAACCGCCACTTTCAACCATCAAATCTAAAATGAAGTGTGTGTGCCCAGTGCTTCAAGAACAAGCAAGCCTATAAAGCGTGTTCTTTGTATCAAGAGTGCATGCATTTGTTGACACTGTTGCCGAGCGATATAGAGCGCCGAAATCTCCAAGTGCTTATACCAAACTTGTCAGCTTACATTATATACAGATCCTGACGCTGGCGCGCAAAACACGGGAGATGGTTAGCACCAAATGCGGTAAAAAGGACACGGCTGAACCCAATGGACGTCCAGGCAGCTATGGCTTAATACTCCAAATATGAGTATAGCTGCTCTCGGCAGAGTCCCAACAAAAAATATGTAGTATCTGTTCTCATTGACGGGAAAAAAGGAGCTTGTTTCGAAAAGGTTTATGACCCGCTCAGTGCGAGAGGCTTACCGTCTCTTTAGAGAAGCTAATCCGAGTACGTCTATTGGGCTCTCAAAGCTTTATTCACTGAGACCGAAGTGGGTTCTTCTAGCACCACACCAAGAAGTGTGCCTTTGTATATACTGTGCTAATGCCACGGAGTGTGTTTCTGCCCTACAAGACGTCACCGATGGTGCCTACACGGCGGACTTCTTGAAAGAACTATGTCTTTGCAGCTCCCCTACAAGTGATTGTTTTTTAGGCCATTGTGACTATTGTGCTAAGAGGACGCTCTGACAGCCACATGTTTAGGAATCCCTGAAGATATTGAGTTAGCCTATGCAGTATGGGAAAATGGCGATCTAGTAAAAAAAAACAGCACAGGCAACTGCTTTTCTGAGAGAGCTAAGTCTATGGTTCGTGAAGTGGATTACCCATGATTACATAAGATACATTCAAGAATCAGCAATTCGCCAGGCGAAAGAGAACCAAGAAAAGAATCCTGCATTTTTCACTTTGATTTCGCCGAAGATTGAACATCCATTTTACCGAATGAGGTACAGTCGTATCACTGGCACAAAAGACAGGTGTCTATATTCACGTGTGTCGTCACAAGGAAGCAATCAATTCAAGGAGGAGGAGGAAGAAAGTTTAGGCAGAAAGACAGGGAGGTTAGCCAGTTCTTAGACCGGCTGGCTACCCTGTGCTGGGGAAAGGGGTGAGGGGAATGATAGATGTTAAAAAGAAATGCTGCGAAGAGAAGGAGAAATTACAAAAAAAAACTGCGACAGAGGAAAGGCAACATCAAAGAGTATAAGACACTAAAGTCTGTCTCTGAGGCCAGTTGTCCGCAAAAAGCGCAGAAAAGCTTTCAAAGCCTTCTGGGCTGAGGATGGGCTTGGCCAATGACCCAGAATCTTTTGTTCCGACAAAGGCCGATTGTCTAGTCTATGCAGAGCTGCAGTGAGTTCTTGTCTTTGCACGTTGAAATAGGTGCACTCACACAGAAGGTGCGCGATGGTTTCTTCGCAACTGCAGTAAGTGCATGTAGGAGAGCTGGCCATCCCGATGAGATAAGAGTATGCGTTCTTGAAGGCCACTCCAAGCCACAGGCGGCATAGAAGAGTCTCCTCAGCTCGAGATATCCTTGGGGGAAGACGAAGCTGCAGATCGGGATCCAAGTTATGCAGGCGCACGTTTGTGAAGTCTGTCGAGTTCCACTGTACCAGTGTGAGGTCACGTGCAAGCGAACGAAGTCTTGTAGCTGCGTCGGTTCTTGAGAACGGGATGGCTGTGTATTGGGTACCATCGTGTGCAGATCTAGCGGCCTCATCTGCGCGGTCATTGCCATATATACCGCAATGACCTGGTATCCACTGATACACTATGCTGTGCTGTTTGTCGGTTGCTTGGTGATGAAGAAGCCTTATTTCAGCTACTAACTGTTCATTAGGTCCATGGCGAAAGGGTGATATAAGACATTGAAGAGATGCCTTCGAGTCCGAGAAGATCGACCAAATTCCCGAAGGTTCTTTAACTATAAACTCCAGAGCTGCACGAATGGCTGCAAGTTCTGCAGCTGTCGACGACGTCAAATGCGATGTCATGAATTTAATTGTGATGTTACTCGCGGGAATAACCACCGCCCCTGCAGAGCTTACTGAAGACACCGAGCCATCCGTGTAAATGTTCAGGCGTCCGTTGTGCTTCTCTTTCAGGAAAAGTAATGTGGCCTGTTTCAGGGCTAGATGCGACGACTTTATCTTATTTTGGATGCCAGGAATTGTAAGATGGGCTTTGAGTGGGTGTAGGCACCATAATGGTATCGGTGGCTGTGCTGCATGCGTGAAGTGCAATGGAAGCACTGCGCAATGCTGAGCTACAGTTGCGCTGAACGCTGAGTGGGGCCTGGAAGTTCGAAGTGAGGCTAGGTGATGAGATGGAAGCCGAGCGAAATGTCTTATGTGCATTCCCAAAGCGTCTACGCGGATGTATGCGTTGACTGGATAATCACGCGCAATCATGACTGTCGCTGCTGTAGACGCGCATCTCGGGAGACCAAGGCATATCCTCAGGGCTTGGGCTTGGATCGACTGGAGGACGCGCAAGTTTGTTCTTCCGATCCCGCAAAGCACGGGTAAGCTGTATCGCATATAACCGAGGAACAAAACAGTGTAGAGTTGGAGCATTGCTTGTACCGATGCACCCCACGTTTTTCCAGCAAGAAACCTCAGTACATCGGTGATCATGGTGAGTTTAGTTTTCATGTGGGCGATGTGAGGGCTCCAGGAGAGGTCGCGATCAACTATGACTCCGAGGAATCGGTGGGTCCTCACGTAGTTGATCGTTTGTCCGTTGATTTTAATAACATATGGGCTCATAGCCTTATGCGTGAATGCTATAAGCGAGCATTTCTCTGATGACAGCTCTAGTCCCCGTTCTTCCAGGTACTTTGTCGCTATTTTTGCCACTCTCTGAAGCCGGGCACGCAAATGAAGGCGTGTTACGCCTGACGCCCAGATGCAGATGTCATCTGCATATATTGATAGATGGACAGATTCTGGAAGTGCATCAACCAGGCCGAGTAGCGCTAGATTGAAAAGTGTGGGGCTAAGAACGCCGCCTTGAGGCACGCCTCGACGGTTGCAATGGTGCGTTGTTGTGCCATTCTCCGTCTGTACAAAGAAAGTTCTGCCTTTCAGATAGCTGTGGATTCATTGGTAAACCCGACCCCCTAATCCAACATTTTCCATGACATCCAGAATGGCTTCATGTGATACGTTATCGTATGCACCTTTCGCGTCCAAGAACAACGCCGCGGATAAACGTTTCAGTCTTTTCTGATGCTGAACAGATGAGACCAGGTCTATAACGTTATCAATTGCGGACCTCCCACGCCGAAAGCCCGTCATAGCATGAGGGTATACCTCGTGGCGCTCCAGGTACCATTCTAGACGAGTCAAAATCATCCTCTCCATCACTTTCCCGAAACAGCTGGTAAGCGCGATGGGGCGATAAGAGGTCAAGTGCAGAGGAGATTTACCTGGTTTAAGCACAGGGACGAGGCGGCTGGATTTCCATGAATGAAGGATAAGTCCGCTGCTCCACGAGTCGTTGTACACGGATAGAAAGGCCCGTCGAGCTGCTTCTCCGAGGTTGCAAAGAGCCATGTATGTGATCCCATCCGGACCAGGCGATGAAGATCGTTTGCATGCCGTCAAGGCCGCTTGTAGTTCCTCTAGAGAGAAAAAGGTGTCCATTCTTGAATCTCTGGAAACTGGAGCGTTTTCTAGGTGGCGCGTGGTGCACGTGGACGCATGACCGGCAACTTTCATGCAGAAATCTTCTGCTACTTCAATTGCGGTGCGTCCTTGGTGGAGAGAAAGACACTTGAAGGGGCGATGTTGATGTGGCGATGTTCGTAGGCCACGGACAATCCTCCATGTCTGCGTGAAAGGCTTGTGTGGATCCAAAGATTCGCACAGATGTTTCCAGCGAAAGGATTGAAGTGAAATGATTCGCCGCTGAATTTTTTTCTGTAGGCGCCTTGCCTCCCTCAAGTCGTGAATGGACTTAGTGCGCCTATATCTTCTTTCTGCGCGACGTCGGATCGCTCTGAGCCGTTCCAATTCCACTTGATATTGACAATAATCTGAATTATGTTGAATATGATAGGTCGCTTCTTGAGTAGCACCTCTAATCATATCCTCGAGGGTGTCAAGAGGAGGCGTTTTATTTTCTTGACACCTTTTTTCCGTCAGTGACCTGAACTTTGTCCAGTCGATGCGAGTCGAAGTGTCGTAGTTTGGCGATTTTTCTAGGCCCTTGATCTTCAAATAAGTTGGTATGTGGTCGCTTCCATGAGTTTCATAGTCTGCGAACCACTTGACCTTTCCATTTAGGCTTCGTGACACAAATGTCAAGTCAAGGCAGCTGCTGTATGTCGTTCCCCGTAGAAACGTTGGGCTTCCGTCGTTTACACAAAGCAGCTGCTGCTCCAGAGCAAAGGAGAATACTTGCCTTCCGCGACTGTCTGTCTTCTGACTTCCCCATAGTGGGTGGTGAGCGTTGAAATCTCCGGTGATGATCCATGGTCCAGGTGTGGCTGTTAACAGTGCACGTAGTCTTTCAGGTTCAAAACGGTTCGAAGGTGATATATATGCGCCTACGAGCGTGGAATTGAGGTCTCTACGTTTAACTGTTAAGCAGACATACTGGTTGTCATCGTGAGGTGATACACGGTGCTCGATATAGGTAAGGTCGCATCTGATATATACAATGACTTTACTCTGTTCGTTGCAGGTAGCGGACTTGAAGGCTTCGAACCTGGATAGTCGTATTGCATTGTGTAGCCTTGGCTCACAGATAACAATAATTGGAAACTGGTTTTTGAACACAAATTGTCGTATATCAGAAATGCGGGGCTTGAGGCCTCGGGCATTCCACTGAAATATCGAAGCTCCTTTGACCTCTTTACGAAAGGCTTGCAGAGGCGGAGCCATGGTGCCTTTCCAGACTTGATAGCACCGGCTTCAGCGCATCCACTAACTGAAGTGCACTCTTTGCAGCCGGACTGTCAATGCTAGTGAGGAGCATACGAATGGTATTCATAAGGGCCTTTACCATGGCTACGATTTCTTTGTCGCGACTATCACCGCATTCTCGTTCCGAAGTGATTGTAGACGAGCGATGTGGTGGCTCAGACGGTGCGTCTATCGTTGGCAGCACTGGCCATGCTTTAGGCGAGCTGGTGATGCTCTTGTCCTGCTTGGAGGATTTGTTGTCGGTGTGTCTGGACGCTTGAGGTGGTATGCTGGTGGTCGTTTGGTGAGGTTCAATCCTTGCTTCAGCACTGGGTATCCTCAGGGGCCTCCGGCGACGAGACCGCCGGCGTCGTACTTGGGCAGCGGCCTCCCTGTGAGTTGAGCCATCCCGGACCATTTGCCTCAACACTTGCATTTCCTTTTTCATGATTGGGCAATCTTTCGACGATGCTTCGTGAGGGCCATGACAGTTTCAACATTTTCGAAGTTCTGCCTGGCAAGCGTCTGCGCTATGTGATTCTGAGCATAGCGAGCACACAGCCAGGTTTGTACAAACAGCACTGACATGTCCCAATCTATAACATTTCCGGCATTGAAGGGGCTTCGGTACGAAGGGTCGCACTGTGTGTCGAAAATGTCCGGCCTTGACTTGCGATGGAAGGCTGTCACCCTTGAACACGAGCTTCACGCAGCGTGATTTGCCAAGGCGACGAGCTTGCAGTATAGTAGGTTCTGCAGACACCGGTTTGATGAGAGCAGCAAAGTCACTTTCGCTGATGGAAATGTCGACGTCGTAAATGACGCCTGCCGTAGAGTCGCGGCCATCAGGTATATATGAGCGAACATTGATGTTATCCAACATCTTGACGTTGCTCAGCACTTCCAATGTGCTTCGTTGAGTGACGTCTACGGCGAGGATATTCTTACGGCCATTGATCCGCACGTCCGCGATCTCTCCCTGGGCGAGTTCCTCAAGAAACCTAGACGTGACTTGACGATTGAGCCGGTTGAGACTATGAGCCGCATCGGCCGGCACAAACAGAATTGTGTATGTCGTGGGCTCTCGCGTCGTCGTCACATTCTTACTTGTTGTTTGAGACGGCATCACTAGTCTTCTTTTTCGCTGTCGCCTTGTCACAGGCACGAAGTCGCCTTCATCGGAGCTCTCATTGCTGGCCGTAGAGTAAATCAGCGTGTCTTCGCTGTCGGCATCACTCGGGTGGCCCGTACGCTTTCTCGTGGTAGCTGCGGACGACGTCGATGGTTGCGGTGGAAGCCCAGGCGAATCCACGTCCATCGCCGCAGTCACTGGAACGGTGTCTTCCACAGAGTCGCAGAAAAACTTTGAAAAATTACAGACAGTGACAGCAGTGTTCTACGCCAGAATCACTTCAATCAATTCAAAGTTTTGCCGTCATCAGTGATGACACATGCCATGATGCTGCAAATGCCTGTTTTGCTCTACAAATAATCCACAACTACAAGATGGAACGACTTAAACCTGACATGCATGTTACTTATGTTTCTGATGGTGCATGCAGTCACTTCAAAAACAAGTACCAGTTGTTCGAGTTATGTCAGAAAGATCATATATCAACAAAATGGATTTTTTTCGGCCACAGAACATGACAAGAACTCCTGTGACGCCGTTGGTGGCCTACTAATGCATCAGGCTACGCTCTACAACCTCAGAGCGGCAAGCTCCGCTGTGATTATGTCAGCATCCCAAATGGTGGCGCAAATGAGCGCGAAGCTTAAGAATGTCAAACTGTTGTGTGCAAATGCAGACGAGCTAGAAACATTCCGTCGGTTTAAGATGAGCCAGTGGAAATCGTTGCCACGTGTTCCAGGAATACGTTCTTGGCATGTTTGGCTAAGCCCTTCTGAGGGCACTGATCGTGGTCGTGTATTGTTAGCGTCACGTACTGGTAAATGTGATCTGCAAAAGATGCAGCCATTTTGAGCGCATCTCTTGTTTCACGCAGTCACCACCAAAATACCTGTGAGGGTACTTCAAGCGCATATGTTTTTTCTAGCGAGAACAAACACTTGCGTTGGAGCATTTTCATATTTGAGTTTATCTGCAAATATAGACAGATGTTTCGCAACTGAGAGACAGTGTCGAAGATTTCCTCCATTAGAGCTGTATTATCAGGAGCATAAATGCGCCTTCATGGGTACGTATTTGTCACAGTGCTAAAACAGCCTTTCTTTACCAAATGCGGTCACGTTTACTCGCGTTTGAAGCTCACTGCCGCTTTTCCGTTCTGATTTCTAGATTTCTCAACTTATCAGCGCATTCTCGAGAAGCTCTCATTTGTACCAGGAATATTGCCGCTAAAAACAAAATAATGCAACATGTTTTTCTATATTTCTGTATGATGGCCTTCGGTTGTCTATACGAGATTTTAGGAAAAATCGAAGATGGGGTTTTTTCATTATTCAAGTTTCAGTGGAGTATGCTTTTGCCAATGTGAGAACTTTGAGGCAATACATAAAAATTTACATTTTTCCTACAGCAGCAATAATTTATGTAACTAATGAACATACTATATCCTTAAAACTTGTCTAGTTTGAAAACTCTGCTTGCATTACTTTCGGAGAAAAAAATGGGGAATACGTAATTTATTTTACACTGGCGCAAAATTAGACATTTTTAAAAGCTATTTTCTTAAGGTCTACGAACTTGAAACCATATGAATTCATTCTTCGTTAGACATGTATTTCTGGTAAAAAAAAATATCTTCGTTGAAACAAAAATATTTGTCTTTTTAGAGCATCTGCAGTTTTCGAAATTGACAGGTGACGAAATTGTTGTCTCCGTAGTGGTGAAGTTTGATATTTTTTTTCTCGTAGGTTATGCCGTTAATCATAAAACGAAGTTGACTTTCGGGCTACCTGGTAAGAAGTGCACGAAATATAAAATACTCAATGAAATCTAAGATATCAACTTTTGGACCCGTGTCGATCTCTCGTGGAATCACCCTAACGTTAAAAATATATTAGCCCTTGTCACGAAGGTTGAAAATGAATAAATTGAGGAAAATATCTTAAAGAAGGGCCAGCAAACGTGCAGCTGATTCTTTATAAAATGCATAAGATGACTGAATTATTCACTGTGTGTGACAAAGATAAATATATTTCCTGCCCACGCATTTTGATAGCGAAGGACTGCGTTAGGTGGCTGTATGTTTTTTTTATTTTGATGAATATAAATGAATGAAGGTGTTGTTTCCGCAGAGTTTCGTTGCTATGTGCCGATGGTGGCTATATTATGCTTGGTTAATAATCTATGTACATCATAGGGTAGGCTAACTCACTCATGAGACGACTCAGACTCAGATCAAGCCACGATTGAGTCCAGCTGAGTAATATTTTGGTGAGTATGAGTGCAAAAGAGCTCGGTTGAAGAACATTTTAATGAGTGTCCCTGTCTGCTCCAGTGAGTCCGACTCAGGAAATGTTCGGTGAGTCTGAATCTGAGTGAGTCGAAAGGGCGAGATATATTTTTGAGGGAGTCTGAGTGAGTTTCCCTCACGTTTGCTGACTTACGGTCTTATCTACTCATCTTCAGCATTCATGTTTATACTCACGTCTGCTCGCAAGTATTCAAAAAACAATATCATTCATACACCCTTTCAATATTTGTTAATTAGAGTGGCGAATAAGGACGTGCCTTGGACTCTCCCTCCACTAATTCTATCGGGAGCTTCTTCGAAAATACATCGTAGGTTGTCATCTGTTTCAATAAAATGTCCTTGCTGATTTTTAGCCCATTTTGACTCGTTTTCGAGGGCACTATATGAAAAGGCGCCAAGAAGGGTACCGATCACAGGAAATATTGGTGTTAAGAGACTTCACACTATGATCAAAAAAGCTAATTCCAGACTTACGCACTCATGAGTACACTGATTCAGATTCGCTCAGGCTCAGGTCAAGCGGTGAGTTGAGGTCTGAGAAAGTTCCAGCGAGTAATGTTTTGACGAGTTTGAGTCCGAGTGAGTCCGGCTGAAGGAAGTTTTCGTGAGTCTGATTGAGTCCGACTCAAGAAAATTTTTGTGAATCAGAGTACGAGTGAGTCCCAAGCTGAAAATTTATTTCATGAGTGAGCCTGAGTGAGCTCCCCAAGTTTTGCTGACCGATGGCGGAAACAGTGACGTGAAAAATGGTGGTTACGTGGGCACGTATACTTAGTTATTGCAAACAGCGCAGAAATGGCACTTGTGTTGTGTGGTCTCATGCGTGTAACGTTTCTGCGTGGTTTAGAATAGCTAAGGAACGTAAAGCTACAAGCTCCGGATATGCAAGGCCGCGAAGAACGAATGCAATGATTGTGTGAGTTATCAAAACAATTAGGGCCAAGTAGGTGATTAGTGCAACCATTTGCGCAAAACAATTTATAACTAAAGAAACTACCGTGTCGAGTTTCTTTTTTATTTGAAATGCTGTAAGGCAACATTTTGGCTCAAGCAGCATGGGCTTCACGTACAATGCAAACTTTAAATATAGAGACAACGCAACGGGCGAACACAGGTAGATAGATAGATAGATAGATAGATAGATAGATAGATAGATAGATAGATAGATAGATAGATAGATAGATAGATAGATAGAATAGATAGATAGATAGATAGATAGATAGATAGATAGATAGATAGATAGATAGATAGATAGATAGATAGATAGATAGATAGATAGATAGATAGATAGATAGATAGATAGATAGATAGATAGATAGATAGATAGATAGATAGATAGATAGATAGATAGATAGATAGATAGATAGATAGATAGATAGATAGACAGACGGACGGACGGACGGACGGACGGACGGACGGACAGACAGACAGACAGACAGACTCATACACAGAAAAGGCAAAGTGTGGCTCTCTTTACAAGGCTGCTTGGTCGATGAGACTTCAGTAGCACCTTTGTCGCTTTCTGATCTGAATCCCATGCATCCCGGAACTCAAACATTGATTGGCAAGGAAGTGGCTGTAGGCGGTAGACTTTTCATCAAGGTTACCAAAAGGTGAGTGGCAGAGTTGTTTGGAGAGATCAACCTTGTATACCCCTCGCACACATACGAAATATCAGCTCGAATACAAGGTGCTTGGCATACAGCCGTGAATCTTAATTGTTAAGCTTCTCTGCAATAAAAGCTGGGCATTATTAGCGATTATCATATTATTCAACCCCACGAGGGACTTAAAATTTGGGACGTCATTTTGGATAGAAACCTAGCCTGGGAGTTGGCCCAGGGTGCATGGTGCTCTGTTCCTCGAATCTCGTCACACGCGTGTCTGCGTTTATTGCAATCGACGAGTTCTCCTCTATCGTAAGAACGAAATACCGGAGCTGCTTCTTTTCTCCTTGTACGACCGACCCGTTGCTCTGACTACTGTCAAGTTTATAATAGCGCAACCGGAAACGTCACGCGAGGTGACAGACGTCAGAGGTATTAGCGAAGCGTAACAAAACATCACGCTGCCCGAGAAAAGGAACCGCGCAATCACGAGCATAAACGGAGTCATCGCACACAGCGGAGAGCGCCGCACTGTCACTGGGAGATGGGAAACGACTTCGATGTTGGCACATGCGCAGGCCTCGCCGCATCTGTCGGCTGCTTCACTCTCACGCACATTTTCATCACGAAAAAGAGCTCAAAGCGAAAGCTTCCCGTCGCCTGGGTGAGCATTACAAGATGTTCGGTTGTGCTGCTTTATCTAACATGTACGGTACCACGAAGTAGCGTAAGATATGCAGGCACGGACACGTAAGAAGAAAACGAGACAGCGTGAGCGCGATTGTGTTGGCGCACATAGAAACGAGTAGCGAAGTCGCGCACGCGACGACGTGACGGATAAAGCTACACATGTGTTAAAGTTAGGTCGACGTGACACTTGCTGCGTTAGGATGCTTCACATGCTTACCATAATACGTAAGTGACAAACTACGACGATTGATGCCAGCTTTCTCGCACCAAACTTAGAGTGTTAGAGTGTAAGTACGCTCATTACTCCTATAATGCGTGACTTGTCTTCTCAATTGCGCTTCTCTTCCTCCGCATTCCAACCGTATTGTTGGTGTTCGCAATGACTATCGCGTAGACCATGTTCCCGCAATACCGATGATGATTTCGCTACCAAACGTACCTACTATTGTTTGAACATGTTTGCGGGTTTTTTTCTTTTTATATACTAGGTCTTTTTTGCTAGACAGCCTGCCATTTTATATGACGGGTGTTCAAAGTTATGCTTTACGGTTTTCCTAAAGTCTTGCACAGGGAAGAACATGAATAATACATTTGCATATAAGTTATGTATACAGGGGGACACTAAGCGAAACAGTAAATGTGGCTGGCAGTGACCCAGTTTCCTAAAATATAATAATTAACTTTTCAATGACTGTAGCAAGCGGACATATTGGTATTCAAAAGGTGGAGGCAGTCACAATTCTACACACATTGAAGAATGCTTCAAGCATGTTTGTGAGTGAGATACCCCGCGGCCAAGTTTAATTGTGGTTTGAGTGACTACGCCTGCAAGGCGGTGAAGATCAGCGCAAAGTTTTCCCCCTGTGTGATGAACAGTCATAGCTTGCTATCGTCAGCCGCTTGTAAAAGGGTAACTATTATCATCCAATAAAGTTGTTACCAAAACCAATAAAGTTGTTACCAACCAACCAATCATCTGAGCCTTCATCCGTTGTCGAATTAAACGATGTAGGCAGCTGCCACCACCCATCGGGGAGGAGCTTCATGCCAGTACTCACTGTCTTGCATGCGTAAACGTGCAAACCACAGTTAAACTTTGCCGCGTTGTCTTGATGAAAAATTTCACTCGGAGCGCCACCATCCAGTGAGTTCATTTCAATGTTAACTTTACGGGTGCTGCCTGTCACTTTCGCTTATAATAAAGTCAGAGATCACAATTTCGATGGTGAAAATAACAAATAAATTACAGTTCTCTCTCAATAAAACTAGCGCAAGGCATCAATGCTACACGGCATTTGTGAAGCTCACAACTGAAGTTAGTGAACATTCATATGTGCAATAAATTGGGGGCTCTGAATCGGGCGCCCAAACCCACGTGACGTTGTCACCTGGCCACGTGGGTTACTTATCATTGAATGTTAACGCCGAGGGACACCAGACAAGTGCTGTATTTTTCGCTTCATGGAACACGTAGTACTTTCGCTTTAGTTATTGTTCGTAGAGCGCGTTTTTCTTGCATTAATGCCGTGCTTCAGGTATACTTCCTAATTATGAACAGCGTGTGCGTTATTAGCCTGGTTATCGTTATAGTTTCAATAGAAAATTACGATAACTACAATGTTTTTAGAAACATCATTACACACTTCATGTTCTCAAGTGAGTGGTCAGTATGTGTTGGTTCAATCTACCGAAGTCTTTGCTCGTATTACACAGTGTCCTAGGGACTAGCCGGCAACTTTAACAACGGCCAATTACGTATTTATCGGTGACCCAATATGACCAATTACAGCTTCTACACCTAATAGGTCTCCGTCTGTCTCTGCGAGTTCCGTGGGCAGCTTCAAACAAAGATGTTTCACACAGGGCCCAGTCTATATTACTACATCCTTTGGCATACCAAGCACTACTGGCTAATTCAACGAGTGTGTGAGTTCTTCACCGCGAAAGCCTTCATCAGAAAACTTAGTTCCAGGTACAGATCTCATCTCTCTTTGGATCTAAATATGCATCTTGGTTATTGAAAGCCCCAAAAGAAGGGTACGAAGTGACCCAGTTATTTATATCTCTCTATGCCTCTACTGCAAATGAAGGAATCGACATGTTCCCATAAAGCTTTTTGCCTTGTGTTAAAGCAGTTGGAGTTTAACTATTCCGACCATCTTCCCCTATTTCCCCGTCAGTATTTAGACAATAACAGCTGTGTTGTGGTATGTTGGATTCCATCTAACAGACCCTCCCAACAAGTTGCAATTCTCTCGGACTCTTAAGTCACTAATGTAACGACACTTTCGAGGGATTCCCACAAACGAGTTCTACCACCACTCGCTAGAATTACTGAAAGAAAGGGCCAAAAAGGGAATAAGGATAGCATTGCAGTGTATGCCTGTCCACGCTGGCACCAGCGGCCACAAGAAAGTATACGTCCTTACTGGCACTTTCAAGGCATTGCAACTGACAGTCGGAGCTCTTGCGAATCAGCAGCTTCCAAAACAGACAAATCTACACCAGTTTCGGTCTCTGTGGAATTCGCCACATCAGCCATGCACCAGTAAAGTAGAATAAACTCTACTCTACAGAGTAAGAACACGCTCAGCCAACATTCCTTACATGATTGTTAAAGGGGCTGACAACTACTCGGAACATGAAATGAGATAACTGCATTGATGGAAAGATTGTCCCTTATAGTGACTCAAACCAATCCTGTTTATCTTGCGAGAAGTGAATTTATCTTTTTATTTCTTCATAGGAAATCGCGAAAGATGACATGTGGCGTTCCTAGTGGTAAAAACATGAAATACTGAAATACCCTGTCATGTGACCATGCGTTAATATACACGGTCAACAATTACCTGCTAGTACTGAAATACAGTTTGATTCTTTATTGAAAAAGATAATATTCTATGAAAATATGGGAATAAGCTTGCGTTAGTAGTATGGTTTAAACTAGCACTGCCTTCACGTGACGTAATGATTCGGTGCTTGTTAGCGCACCTTGAGTGGCTTCAGCCTTCCGCGTGTTTTTGCAACTGCGCACAGTTTATATCGATTGATTTCGTGCACCGACACATTGTAGTTTGTTCGGCAACAACCAGTGCCACTAGCGCCAGTATCGTTATCACCGTCGTTGCCGCGCTGCTACTCGGCACGGCCGTACATATGCGGAGTGCATCACGTTTTTGATGACTTCGCTTAGCTCATGTGTCGAGAGAGTAACGATGACGGAACAAGTCATCCACGACACAGGTGCAACAACCTTGGGCGCATGCGCTCGCAGCGCAATGCAAATGAAAAGAAGCTGTTTAGAGCAACAGCGCCTGATTGTAACGGCTTGTTATTTTCAAAAATTGTTGTGAAGCGCAGAATAAATGTGGTTAAACATAGTTCCAGGAACTCCTGCGAAATAAGAAGAAGGACAGGATGCACAAGTCACCAGAAAGGCTACCGACATCGCTTTCAATTTTCAGAGTTGCTGGATGAAAGGGCAGATCCAAGTTCATAGCCTTTCAGATTGTAAAATACTGCTTATAAGATGACTACGTGCTTTTGGGAGAAACTGTTGCAGCTACGAAAACTAATAAAGGTAAGCTTTCGGTCGCGCCGGAAAAAATCGGGTGAAAAAAAAAACAGTTGCCAGCCCCTTTAAAAGTAAGGGCACACCTTCGCCATAGTGTAATGGGTCCAATGACGATAGGGATACACAACATTACGTCTGGTCCTGTGAGAATTGTTGCACTGAAATAAAGAGACTAATCGACAGTATGAAGAAAAGTCGGTTTCCGCACCAATTCTCTGAGCAGGTTGCTTTCCGAAAAGCATGCGGATAATTCGCATGATCATGCTTGCAATTCTTTTACTTTTTCTGCGAGAGACAAGTTTAGGTGATGTTTGGTGAGTTATATTGCAGGAGAAAAGTCACTCAGGCAGAGAAATCGACGACCAGGTCAGCGAGGCTAACCTTGCTTATGGTAAGGGGTACTGGACCCCCCCCCCCCCTCGTACAGTTTTTTGCGCCTCGACCGCATTTCGGGTTCACATCTACCCAGCGGCAGGTGGCGTTGTGCTCGCGGGCGCTTATCACCACCATCATCATGATGGTTAAAGCGGTAGCGCCGGCGATGACACCTGGTGGAAAGCCTTGCTTGGTGGCGGCACGGCAGAAATAAGCGGGTCTATTTGGCGGTTGGTGGTTGGACGAACGGTTGTCTTTAGCGGTTGGTCTGCCGTAGGCGGCACCTCGGGCCGTCTGCGGTGGGCCCTCGTGGTAAGACAGACGTTGGCGAAACCACATTGTGTGTGTTTTTGTGTTTGTTTGTTGAGTGTTGAGTTATACTATGTAAGGCTGTTTTAGCGTGTTGATCGCAATTGATGTATATAATTCGGTTGACGATATCGTCGATTTAAAACCAGTAAATAAATGTGTGTTGGCTTGGTTTGTTTCCACTGCGTCTACCATATCCGTTCACTCCAAGAGCGTGGCGATCTCTCTACTTCTAGATCTCACAATAGCAACATCACCACCACCATCGCGAAAAGAATGAAATAAGCGAGCCCAATGACAACAGTTGGTGCGTGACAAAAACACGCTCAAAAGGCCGCGCTTCGTTTTATGATGAGGCGCGATTTACCGCCGGGATGACAGGTGGCATGGCATTTATGGCGCGGAAATTAGTCAGTTCGGAGACCCCAACCACGCTGACATTATTGTGAACAAAACGGCCTTTAATTCGCACTAATGTAGAATTACATAAAAATAAATGTAAAACCACTGCGTCTTTATGACCATTCCAGTGAAACCAATGTCTACCCTACCATGCGGATTTTAAGGGTATGTTCGAGGGTAAAAAATTTCGTGTTTGCGCCCTGACGGACCTATAATTGCAATAAAAATAAAACAGCGGCGTCTTTTTTCACTATAATCTCCGTTCCATCGACATAATTAACATAGTCCTGGACCGATATTTCATTTGCTTCAAAAAATACTCTGTATTTTTGTCTGCAAATCATCCGAGGGATAAATTCATTGCTCATCATGAGCAGCAATTGTTTTTTTTTAATTTTTTGCTTCGAAGATGTAATGCAGCCTTACGAAGGAACAGTAGACACTGGGCTACAAGGAAGGTGATATAACCACCACATCCTTCCCCCAAGCCACAGGATATCGATATAGCCCTCGCAACACTTAGCGCGTGAACTGGAGTGCGAACGTGAAGGAAGTGGAGGCCACAATAAAAATCCCTTGCCTATCCTTGTTTATTGCATCATGTGGTTCTTAACTCACGCACCGAGTGGAAACTCATACTCAGGGCTCCTACTAGATGGCACTATGTGCCTGAGCGAGCTAGAGTTAGTGTAAACGTTCCCCTTGAGAAACAGAGTTGCGTGTTTAAAAACATTCACAACTAGCGCCTTCATTCGCCAAGCCCACTCGTGGGTGCAAAAACATCCTTTTGAAAAAAAATCCAACTTCACGGATTCGCGTGTACTGTTGGTGCCGCGCTACCACGGTCACCACCGCCATTCTACCGCAGTGTCATCACTTTCCATAGAACTTTGGTCCGGTAGTCCGGCAGTGCTGAATGTTTTATTAGTGGAGGGGCGGAGTTTTGTGTCGTCAATAAGGAGAAATGGTTCAAGTAGGTCACGGTACGTAAGAAACAGAAGACTACTTTCATAGCAAGGCAGCTGGAAATCACTGGACTTTGGGTTGGGCATTGGGTTTCATTGGCAGTGAATAAAAGTGCAGATCCTAAATAGTGACATGGTAGCCTGGCTCTTGGGCAGAGTTTTTTCTCAATCAGTTTTTCCTCATCAGTTTTTTTCTGAAGTGCATGTATGTTCAAAAAGGAAAATAAACTTCTAGTCAAAAATGTGCGAATAAGTGAAGCTCGAACCAAAGTGCTCGAATGATACTGGCGAGTGCGTCAGCCGTCGAAATTTATTTCAATCGAACAATACGTTCCCAAGTGCACATACATATACACATTATTACAAAATATACATATAAATTAATTATAAACCTCACCAGCAGGCCTTTTGCGACTAGAGCTGCGATAAAATTGAAGGTTTCTCAAGTCATGCATGACTTCTCGCCCACAATGTAACAGATGTATAGTCGGTGACGAAAATCGGAGCGAGACGAAAAATAAACGCTTATTGTTTGAAATGATATTGCTGTACGAGTATCGCTTCTGCCCTACGTGGGAGTTCTCCTCATTTCAGAATTTCGTAGCCTTGACTGCCTCCTCGGCCCTGGCGACAAGACATCGTTCATGGTTGTGGTCCTCTTAGACGAGTTTGCCATCCCACGTTTCGAGAAGGTCTTCGCCTTCTTGACTGGCGTTAGGGGAATTTGGTAAAGGTCATATGTCTTTCTGGCTCTCACGTTCTCTATGTCTTTAGGCTCCCTGTCTCTCGGCATTCGAACAAAGTGGTAGGAATACCGAATATTGCAGAGATATTCGAATAACCTTGGGGTAAAGTCTGTATGTGAGTATACCGCTGGTGCAAGTGTTACTCTGTAGTGTTCTCACTATGAAGTTGTTTTCTTTGCTGAGCTTTTGGTGTGGTGGTGGGTACTCTCTGCGTTCCAAATTTTGACGTTGAACTGCCGTAGAGTAGTCGGTGCGGATTCAGCCTCCCCGGACGTAGGCCTAGCGTCTGGAGAGGGGCAGGAGATAGCCCGGCGAAAAAAAAAGAGAACAATGTGCGCTTGTGAATGTGTCAGTATTGTAACAACGCAGCAGTGCAACAAGGCAGTATTTCTGTAACAGATCACACAGAACAGCGTGATACTGTCCAATAACTGGGCAATACAAATACTTAAGGATCTTTTTCCTATGTGTATTACGACACACCTACCTAGTTCTTCGTAAAGTTCTCATTAGTTAGTGTTATTTATAAGATACAATGCGCAGAAAATTTTTAACTTTTCGTTTAAAGTCACAGCTTCTTTTCTCTAGCAACCAATTTTATATCTTAATATGCTGTGTAGGACGTGAAACAAGCAATTTAGTGAACTTTTGTCCAGAATAGCGTGTATTCTAATTTTTTGATATTTCAAACAAAACTATTACAGCAAATACTGAGTGCCATGCAGCAATGAATAGTACTAATTTCACTGGTGTTTATTTTTGTTCAGGTTCTCAATTTTTTTATTTTTGAAGGAAAAGCTTAACCTGTGACGCCCAATGATGGAGCAGAAAGTGCACGTGCCCTTTTTGCCGTATCGTCTGCTACGTATGAGAGAAGTGGCCTTCTTGCTTAACATCGATGCATTTTCACACAAAATTGCGCACTTAAGCTGAATTATGCTCCCGTTTGGAGCATATAAAGCAACTCTAGGGCGGTTAGTTCGATATCACTGAGAGTTTTAGATGTCAGGCCGGTAACTTATGAAATCAACCGTAGATAACCACAATGAGCAAGTCGTTATTTTTTTAAACTAATTGATCGGTGATGGTGAGTGTCAGAAAACACGCCTTGCACCTTTATAAATTCGCCAGTTCGACAATCCAATAGAGATAGTAAGCACAGCGACGTGGCTACTAATAAATGAAGGGTGGTATCTACTGGCGAGCAAATCTGAGAGCAATTCCTAAAAAACATGAAAATGTTTTCTCCGAAGCCCTGCTCCCCAAAAAAAGCTGCTCACTTTTTCGCTCTATGGAACTGCAAATGAGTGCTCGAGAAACGCAGGAATACTGCACGTACAAGGAGCGTCAGATGCTCTTGTCTACTGGTGGTTCATGCAAGCCGAGTAAGGTGTTTTGTGGGGAGAGTTGGTTCGATATTTAAAATGAGTGAAAACTGCGCAGAGGAAAGATTAGAAGCGGAATACGCAGACAAGACAAACGCAGTCCTGTCTGCTTCTTCTACTTGAGTGCTGTCCTGTGCGCAGTTTTCTTGAGTTTAAACATGCCACACCCTCCGCTAAGCTCACTCTTCATTGATGGACTCGACGAAAGCTTAGCAGTGGTTTTGTATATACTTCATTGGGGTGTGCTTGGTGGTGCGTGGCAGTGGGACGTCTTGATTAATCAAACGTACGCCATTCTTTTTCGCTTAAACCAGCTAGACTTCACCCGAAATTGAGTGTTACGTTAGTGACCATTTGCGTTTCCTTTCGCAATTAATAAATAGTAAGAATAATAAATATTGATGATTCAATAATTTACGTAACGTGCCCTAGAGTAACTGTAGGATCTTGTGCTGGAGCACTAGAAAAGAAAAATAACTAGTAGACAACACAGAACAATATTGACAGTCTAAAGAAAAATAGAAGGATAACTGAGTACAAATGTTAAGTAGATAGTCCGGACAACAAGAAAAAAACAGAATAACGCAGCATGAAAGAGGGGGGCAATAATAAAATAACTTTGCATACAACAGTTCCAAATGAAGACTGAAATACAAAAGAGAAACGGATTTGTACAATGCACGATTCTGTGTTGGAACAGCACAAAGCTCAGAGGAAAACAATAAGCGTGAGCCTATAGCAAACTTTGATATCAAGAAAGTAATTATAAAGGCTTTCCATCCTGTGGAGTTTGTCTGTTGGTAGAGGCATATGGGCGGATGAAAGTGTCTATGCTCGGTGGTTGCGCTTGTATTATGGACAATTAAAAAAATAAGAGAACTGAGTAGTTGAGTACGTTATATGCCATGAAGAGACGAAAAAAAAGCCACATGAATACGATTTGGCCTGCAGCGAAGTGATGGCATTGATAATAGTCTAATAGTGTTAGAATTAGCTTAGAAGTTATTCCTAGCCAATCGATCGTTACATATATTATACCTTTTAACTGGGCCCGCTCATTGGTGTTCCTGCTCAATTTAGAAGTTCCATTTTAAATCATCGACTCACATCCAAGTTGAGGAAGACACATCGTGACGTACAATTTAAGTATAGGTATAGCAGACTATAATTATCTATAGGAATTCTGCAAAGAAAGCTCAGAGAACGATGACACCGCATATTAATGTTTTTAGTGCAACCAGACAAAAAATGTGCTAATAAAAAAAACAGCGAGATTATTTATCTTAGAATCACTCCATAAAGAACCTTATATAACCGTGTATGAAAAAGACATCCCGAAGGTTTTGGGTGTGATAATCATTACCCTAGTCTTACCAGTATTCAAGAGGAGGTTCTGCTCTTGTGAAGTTGTGAAAATAAAATAAGAAATGGTGTTTACTTTCCAAAACGTTTTGCAACTATTCAACAAGTTAGTGGAACTGAGAGCAAAACTGTTTAGTCTTGCATGCCTAATTTCAAATGAGATAGATACTTTTTTTCTTCAATTAGCTAAATGATTTTCTGCCGAAGGAGAGGAACAAATCCTGAAATCCAAGGCATATACAGGATTGCCATAAAAAATTCGGCAGATCTCTTGTGCCTTGAGAATCGAAGTTGTGCGAAGCATGCAGAGGGAAGGTGACCGTCTTAGAATTTTTTATTGAGTGCACACGTTATGAAATTACAATAAATATAAGCACCAATGTTGCACGCGCAGACATATGTTGAACAATCGCACATGATTATATCACCAATTTGCAGTTGCGCATTGATGCCAACAGGAACGTTAGCAACACCAGAAGTGATAAGCTGATACGAGGCGCTGGTGCTCGCCAGGATGGTAGCCCTGGTCACTGTTACATAGATAAACTATCAACTTCAGCGGATAGAACCCAACTACAATTTAAGATAAACCCACGTGACGACTGTATTGTAGGAGTACACATGTAATGTTTATAAAGTTAAGTAGCCATCACCACAACCTCAGTTGAAGTTTCAAAAACAGCAGGGTCTGTTTGAAAAGTAGTTCCGAGACCTGGTGTGGCCCCGTGGTAGAATACTTGATTTGCCCCGCAGAATGCATGGGTTCGATTTTTGCTGGGACCCTGGCATTTATTCTTTGCATTCGTCGCGTCAACTCTGCTAATGTCAGCTAACTTTTTCTTAATGCTCGCGCATTCAATTTACCCATGTGTGTTCTCGCTGTTCCAGAGTAAGTACTAAATGTCAGTCACCTGTTGAGCATATCCGCCTACCAATGACACGTACCCGCTCGCGTGTATCTCGCGGAAAGTGTTTGACGACGTACGCGAAAGGGTTGTAACATTGTTCTGGTCATTTTCAACGCGACCGACGACCAAGACGCTGAAGAATTTCTGTCGCAGTATGAAGCGGTAAGCGCCCACAATAAGTGGGATGACACAGACAAGCTCGCTTACCTCAATTTCTATCTCGCGGGTGTGGCAGAACTGTGATTTAACAACCACAAAGCAGAAACACCCTCTTGGTCAACTTTCAAGACGCGCTTTGCAGAAGTTTTTGGCCGACCCGCTGTTCGCAAGCTCCGTGCCGAACAGTGCTTGCACTGCCACACACAGCGGTGAGACCTTTACCTCGTATATTGAGGATGTTCTGGACCTCTGCCATCGTATTGATTCCGACATGTCTGACACTGACGAAATACGGCACATCATGAAAGGTATCGAGGACGACGCCTTTCTCATGCTCGCTGCAAAAAAACCCGCAAACCATCGCCAAGCTTGCTCAGCACTGTCAGAGTTTCGACGAGCTGCGGAGAGAGCGGATTTCTACTCGACGTCCAAACCTCGACATGACCTCTAGATCTGGGTTAACCATGGGCGCTGTTTCCTCCCGACAAACGACGTTAATGCAGCAAATCCAGCAGTTCGTCCAAGAGGAAGTTTCGCGCCAATTGTCTCTTGTGCCGTACGTCCCGGCCAGTGCGCGCACGCTGACCCCAACGCTCCGCAAGGCAATCGAAGAGCAAGTTTCTGACACCCTGTCTCCCACATACCATCCTTCGCCTATCTCCGCCCCTCTCACTATACGCTGAATCCGCCAGACGATCGCTGCCGTCGCTACCAACTGCCACGAATCTTGCTAGGCAGCCCCGTCCGCTCGATGCAGCAAGTCCACCTATCCGTCCCTACCCACCTCCTGTTCGCCACCCCGCACCACCATCAACTAACCCTTGATGCACTCCGGACAACAGGCCAATTTGCTATTTCTGCCATCTTTCCGGTCATGTCGCGCGCTACTGCCGTCATCGGGATTACAACCCAACTGCTCGTCAGGCGACTTACGACTCCTATCGTCCAGAGCCACCACAGTTGTCTACGCACCCCCCCCCCCCACTTCGGATCAGTCGCCGCCACGTCGCCGCGGTTTCGACAGGAATCGGTTGCCCCCACCGCGGCGCCGCACTATTTCTCCGATGCTTCCTCGATCACCACCCGCTCAAACGGAAAACTGACCATAGCAGTTCCCCAGGCAAGAGCTGCGCACATATTGAAACCTTCAAGGCCTCCGTTTTTACCTGCTACTGAAATACTGTGCATACTGATGGTGCACCTGCGAAAGCGCTCGTTGATACTGGTGCTGCCGTGTCTGTGCTAAGTGGTGAAGTGTGCCGCAAGTTGAAGAAGCTTACGCTGCCGCTTTCCGATGTATCTCTCCGCACGGCCCCTGCGCATCACATCTAACCTTTCGCGGCGTGCACAGCTCGACTGGTCATCCAAAATATTTTGTATGTAGTCGAATTCGTTGTGTTTTTCCCATGTTCACACGATATTGTCTTAGGCTGGGACTTCCTCTGCGCTCATCATGCCGTCGTTTACAGTGCGCGTGCCGAACTAGAGTTGTCGACGATGTGTGAACTGCCCCTGTGTGAAGCGCCGACGTCTTAAAGACCTTCTTTCAAGCCGCTATCTTCCCGAGTCATCGTTGGCACGGACACTCACATCCCTCCTCTATCCTGTGTTCTTGTGCCACTGTTCTGCGACGACGCACCCTCTGTCACCGCCCTCTTTATCCCCTCCAACGCATTCGGCTCTCGCAAAAGCTTCCTTCTCCCGTTCGCAGTTGTAACCATAGAAAACTCACGTGGCTCCATTTATATAACGAACTCGCTTCATTCCCCAGCCATATTATTCCGCGGTGAAGTCCTCGGTCACCTTGAGGAAATTGATTCTGTTTCATCCAGTCACCTACCTGATAACTTGCCATCATCTCACTTAAACACCATCACCTCTGCTACCACTCCCACTTCATCTCCGGAGGTTTTTTTTCAATCGATTGACCCTAAACTTCCCGCTGCTCATCGCACCCTACTCCTGGCTCTACTCGGTCGCTTCAAGATGTCATTTGAACATATCCTACCTTCTTTGGGTCGCATGTCGGCCATCGTTCACAAAATCGACACCGGTAGCCATGCACTTTTGCGCCAGCGCCCATATGGAGTTTCTCACGCTGAACGCTGTGCCATTGATGATCAGGCGAACGATATGCTTCGACGTGGCGTAATACAGCCTTCCACCTGCCCTTGGGCCTCTCTGGTTGTACTGGTGAAAAAAATGGCAGCATCAGATTTTGCGTTGATTACAGGCGTCTAAATAAGATCACGAGAAAAGATGTTTATCCGCTGCCCAGAATCAACGCTGTCCTCGATTGCCTGCAAGGAGCAGAGTTCTTTTCTTCTTTAGATCTTCGATCCGGCTACAGGCGGGTCTCTATGAATGAAGCCGACCGCTCCAAGACAGCGTTTGTAACGCCTGACAGATTGTACGAGTTTAACGTCATGCCATTCGGCCTCTGTAATCGCCTGCCACCTTCGAGCATCTTATGGACAACATCCTTAGAGGCTTTAAATGAAACACATGCCTGTGCTAATTGGATGACGTCGTCGTTTTCTCGAAGGACTTCGACTTCCACATCAGCCACCTCGCAAGCGTCCTGACTTGTCTTTTGGACGCTGGACTGCAGCTGAATTTGAAGAAATTCCACTTCGCTGCCCACCAGCTTACCATCTTAGGGCATGTTCTTAGCAAGCATGGTGTCCGTCCTGATCCAGCCAAGCTTCGCGCTGTCGCCGACTTTCCCAGGCCAGCTACACTAAAGTACCCCCGCAGCTTCATCGGCCTCTGCTCATATTTTTGCCGTTTTGTGTGCAATTTCACCACCATAATCGCACCCCTGACGCAGCTACTTGCCAACAACCAAGAAATCTCGGCGTGGTCCCCAGCATGCGACAAAGCATTCGCCTCTTTACGCCATCTTCTGACATCACCACCTATCCTACGCCACTTTGATCCAGGTGCTCCAACCGAAATCCATACGGACGCTTGTGGAGTTGGCCTCGGCGCTATTCTTGCTCAGCGTAAATCTGGCTTCGATGAGTATGTCGTATCCTACGCTAGTCGCACCCTTACTAAAGCGGAAAAGAACTATTCAGTCACCGAGAAAGAAGGCTTGTCATTGTTTGGGCAATCGCGAAATTCCGACCTTACGTGTATGGCCGCCCATTTGACGTCGTGACTGATCACCACGCATTGTGTTGGTTGTCGTCATTAAAAGACCCATCTGGTCGCCTAGCTCGCTGGGCACTAAGTCTCCAAAATTACGACATTCGCGTAATCTATCGGTCAGGCCGCGAGCATTCGAACGCCGATGCTCTTTCTCGCTCGCCACTTCCGCACAATTATGGTACAGCGTCTGTTTGCAGCTGCGAATGTTCTTCACTTGAACATGCCGACATGTCTTCTGAGCAACGCCAGAATCCATGGATAGCGTCTCTCTTAGAGTACCTGTCTCAGACGTCTCTACGTACCGACAACCATTTACTTCGTCGAACTGCTCGCCATTTTACCACCGTAATGGTCTTCTGTACCGCCGAAACTACCTATCTGATGGCCGCAAATGGTTGTTGGTAATCTCTCGCCACCTACGTTCTGACGTCTTTGCCTCCTTCCACGCAGATCTGCAATGTGCCCACGCAAGTGTAGTGAAGACGTATGCTCGCCTACGAATTCGATAGTACTAGCGCAGAATGTACCGCTTTGTTACGCTGTACGTCAGTTCATGTTCTTTGTGCCAACGCTGAAAAAGCTCCCCTCGCACAACCATGCACAAGGCCACTCCAGCCATTGTCTTGTCCTTCTCGGCCTTTCAGCCGCATCGGAATCGACTTGTATGGTCCCCTACCATACGCACCAAATGAAAACCACTGGGTCATCGTAGCCGTGGACCACCTCACGCGCTAGGCCGAAACTTTGGCGCTTCTCGAGGCAACTGCGCGTGAAGTCGGTTTATTTATTCTTCACAACCTCGTCCTTCGGCTTGGTGTACCCCGCGAGCTTCTCAGTGAGCATGGGTGTTCCTTCTTGTAGGAAGCTGTAGAAGCCCTCCTAGGCGAATGCAACATCGTGCACCGATCAACCACCGCATATGACCCCCAAACCAACGGTATGACCGAGCGATTTATTGCAAGCTGGGTGACATGCTCTTCTTGTATGTTTCCGAAGACCATACGAACTGGGACCGCATACTGCTATTCGATACTTACGCTTACAACAGCGCCATTCAATCGACAACTGGATTCTCCCCGTTCTTTCTTCTTTATGGTCGGGAACCTTCACCATTCTTCGACACTATCCTTCTGTACCGCCCCGACCATTCAGAATCGACAACTTTGGCCGAAGCCGCCACATATGCCAAAGAAGGTCGGCAGCTCGTACGTTCACTCACTACGCACGATCAGGCTCGCCAAAAGCACTCCCATGACCGACGCTCATTCCCTTCGTCATACGCGCCTGGAACAATCGTATGGCTCCGCGTGCCATTGTCTGCCCCAGGCTTTTGCCTAAAGTTCATACCCAAGTATGACGGTCCGTACCGAATCCTGCGCCAGACATCACCAGTCAACTACATGGTTGAACCTATTCAGCCACCTACAGATCAACGGTGTCGTGAGCGCAAGACTGTGCACGTCGGCTGTCTGAAACTTCACTACAACCCACCAGTCCTGTCTGTGCCATAGGTTGCCATTATGGCGGTTTTCGCACCAGGGAGTCAATGTAGCGACAAATACGGGCCCTGCTATAGAAACGATGAAGAAGACGGTTGTTGTGGCGGAGGCTCGTGCTGCTGCAGCTGCTGCTGAAACCGCTGATTGCTGTCTCAGTGCTGTTAGGCCCATTGAACTGTTGCTTCACCCCGCCGTGGATATATATATATATATATATATATATATATATATATATATATATATATATATATATATATATAGTTCTTGCCCCGCCGCGGTGGTGCAGTGGCTAAGGTTCTCGGCTGCTCACCCGCAGGTCGCGAGATCGAATCCAGGCTGCGGCGGCTGCATTTTTGATGGAGGCGGAAATGCTGTACGCCGGTGTGCTCAGATTTGGGTGCACGTTAAAGAACCCCAGGTGGTCGAAATTTCCAGAGCCCTTCACTACGGTGTCTCTCATAATCACATGGTGGTTTTGGGACGTTAAATTCCACAAATCAATCAATCAAAAGTGCTTGCAGTACGCAAAAATTCTTCTCATTGATAACCAATTAAGTATCTTAATTTCAGCTCTTAGAATTCACATAAAGGCGCGAAGAGCATTTTTCTAAGTGACGCCGACAGAGCCATGGAAGAATTGACGTCAGAGTAAAGCCTATGGGCATTCTCTACACGAGTGCCCACCCATTTAGTGAACTTTTTTTTTTGACGTTTGTAGCTAGGTGCGTGAAGCGATCTGACGCACTTTATTTTCTTTTCAGCCGTGCGCAAATCGAGATATATTGCGGCCCTTAAAGATATATTAGCGTTGTCTATGTTGGACACTAACGAATGTGCATTGCACGAAATTTCCGTGGCTATTAAAGCTATGTGTTATTTTAATGACCTACTTATGCGGTATTAAGTGCCCAAAAATCAGGCGAGATGCGCTTACTTCAGATGGCCGAGTGACGGCCAGTAGCGAACCATAACACCACGGGCACGTGGCACTCAAAAGATCGTAAAGCTGGCTTTCATACCCAACGAGCAAAACCGAGCGGCGACGCACGTACAGTGCGCCGGCTTTCAGGGAAAGCAGAGCTCCGGACACGCTGCAGCTTCTGCAGCGTGGCTGGCCGGAGAAAGACGCTGCCACCGTTACACGCACCGGCGGCTAATCGTTCTTTACGTGAGGGTCGCTTGTCACGGCGTCCTCGATTTATGCCCTCCACCGGCCAGCGTCTGATGTCGACTTAGGTGCGCGCGCCTACTTGCAAGCTCGACGCGGCACCACACGGCGGTTGCTGCCGGACAGATTTACGGCCGCCAACTGGATTTCATTTCGTTCCGCCGTGGCCGCAGCTTGCTTCTCAGTGCCACCACCATCGTTGAAACTTGGTGTTTCGCGCTGTGCTTTTTCAAATGTCGTGCCAGTGCTAAAGCGAATGTGCGCGCGCACGGGCGCGAGCACTAAAGGCGACAAAACAGCTTTCACCCGCGCACACCAAATAAAAAACAAGTGCGCCTGCGTTTGAAGCCTTTTTGCGGCAGTCTTTTCGTTCTTTGTTGACTGTTTTGGTTCGCTTCGACTCTTTTATCGAGACACCACAAAAGGCCTCTGGTTTGCTCTCTGCTCTCCGGCAGTTCAAGACGCGAAGGAGCTAATGGCTTCGCATCGCTTAACGCCATTGGCCACGGTGGTGTCTTTGAGAAGCCGCGTCTTTCGCAGTATCCGTACACGTCCCCGGATCTCTCTCTTTCTTCCTTTCGGCTCAAGATTCCGCAGCATTTCGCGCTAAGAACAGCCATCTATTCCGAGACATTAAACTCAAGCAAATAGTGTTTCGTACTTCGTGAATGAAACAGGTCAGGCCAAAGGGCAGTAAGGTTCCACGCAATGCGTTGACGGGATTGTTGGTTCGTATGAATAACGACCTTCTAGAGTTAAAAATGTATTGCCTAGCACGAGACTTTTTGGGCTGTTCATAAAAAAGGTTGTTGTATTAAAAAAGAGCTGCTACTCTACCGCCCGAGATTTATCGCAACCATTGTTCATATAGTCGCAACTATCACATGCAGTGGTTCTGAAATGCTTCCTTAACTTGGCAAAGCTCAGAATTATTTCTGTGTTGTGTTCTATGAGTGTGCAGCCGAGCAGCGTAACCAGCCGAGCAGCGTCAGCAGCCGTGCAGCGTGCAGCCGAGCAGCGTCAGCAGCCGAGCAGCGTAACCACTGTTCCACTGCGGCGGAGAAGAAAGACGCAGCAACGGCTGAAAAGAAAATACATTCACCAAAAGATGTTTTGACTCCGGCACGGAGCCTTCTCCCATTGAAGCACAAAAAAACGAGATCCCTTATTTCATAGGTCGCTTTAACTCTTACCTGTTAAGGGCAGTGCGCAAACATTTGGAAAGAAGTGCTGCTTTTGTTTATTGTGTGCACAGTGGTTTGAACGATCAAAAATTGCAGTTGAAGACATGAAAGTACTATAATTTTGGGAGGTAATAACGAAATCATCGTTTCGGTTTACCAGATCAGCCGTGGATGAAACAGGTTCCGCAAAAGCAATGGACGTCATTTTTTTTTCACGCCATTAAAATGATTTAGTAGCCTTCTCCCGTCAATTCCTATTACAGGCTTATTTTCCTATTACGCGCGTATTTTCCAAAACACACCTGAAAAGTTCTCCCGCACTTACCTCTCCCAAATGTTCCTGAGGCTGTTTCCATGTTACCGTGCACGGACGTTTGAGACCTTCATACTGTAGGAGCACAAAATTCTGGCGAGTACCTCACTGTAGCCCTGAAAGCATCGCAGCGACGCTACCTTCTTTGTTAATAGGTTTCTTGGTTGAACAGACGGTGAAGGTTGGTGATGCCGTGAATTGATGAATAAAGACGGGTAACAACGTGTGGCTAGTTCCTTGTGGACGGTTTTCACGTCATTCCGTCCGTCTTTGTCCCTCGAGCTATTGCTCGAGAAATGCCACCTGGATAATTCTAGGCCTGCTCACTGTGTCGGAGCCCATCCACTCACCCTCTCGCAAGATGGTCGATAACACTGAACGTTTATGGCTAAAATGATTCAGACATGTGAAATTGAGATAGCGGCTGCTTTGCGCGCTTTTCTTGCTAGCGGATAGCCTTAAGCGCCTGTATTCTCGTTTGACGAGTACGTCAAAAATGAAGGCTGCCCTCAAAATCTTCTTTCAGCATGCACGTGAACTGTACGCTGCCTTGATAAGGTATTTTTTGGTTCATGCTCCGAATTCCGGCTCAGATGCAGGTACGTTGCTGCGGAGTAGTTGTTGCGGTGAGCGGCCATTAGGAACAACACCAGAACCCTTGCTTAGACGGCGTGTAAATCTTCGATAGAACATAACATGCTAAGCTGCGGGGATTGGTTCTGTCGCAATGATGTGCGATTACTTTTCTCTATAGACCCTTTCCCTGTTTACAAACACAGACCATTTATGAGATCTGGTTTCGTCCACTGATGTGCCTTAATAGCATCGGTGAGCAAGAAGACCTTTAGAAAATAGCCTGCTCATTTTCTACGCTTTCCTTCTCTTATTTGGCGAAATATTGCCATGCTGTGTTGGTGGCAGAAGACGAGAGCGAAGAAGTGAATGGCAGCTGTGGCTGACAAAACAGTCCTCCACTTCGAGTTCCTGCCTATCGTTTCCTCTCGCGACAAACTGGTGAAGGTGCTGGGTACTGTACTGCAACGTTTTATGCCTGCTGGTCCTGAACCAGAAGCAACCACCGCCAGTGCACCAGGGTCTGCTAATATCTATCCAAGCAGCCGCCGCCTTCAAGGACTACCACCACAGTACGGCCCCTTGGCAAGTTCCGTGAGGACAATATTTGCCACATCCACAACGCAAACCGAGCATGACCCACTCGTAAGCGTACCCTGTGTCATCAACACGCCTCGTACACTCAACCAATTTCATGGTGATGCCGGTGAGGATGTCGAAGACTGGCTTGACCATTTCGACCGGGTCGCTGCCATCAACGACTGGGACAATCACCGTAAGTTGAAGAACGTGTATCTCCCTCTTAGACGCGGTAAGAGTGTGGTATGAGGACCACGAAACTTCATTCACAAGTTGGCAGGAATTTCATCGGCAGCTTCGCGAGGCATTCAGTAACCCCGAACGAAAAGATTGAGCGGAGCAGGCACTTTCTCCGCGGTTTCAAATGCCGTACGAGAGCGTCGCCATGTTTGTCGAAGAAATGTCGCGATTGTTTCGACGGGCTGACCCCCACATGCCAGAAGACAAGAAAGTGCGCCTGCTAATGCGAGGCGTGAAGGAGCAACTTTTTGTGGGCCTTGTGCGCAACCCTCCTGCGACTGTGTCCGAGTTCATACGTGAGGCCACAATTATGGAGCGCATGCTTCGGCAGTGGGTCTCACAGTATGAGCGTCAGATGGCCATGTCCACTGCGTTATCGCTTGTACCAGGAGGTGATAACAGGAAGGTCCTCACAGAACTCATACGGCAAGTTGTACGCGAAGAACTTCGGAAATTTCATGCAGCGCCCTCTCCCAGTAGCGCTGCTCTTACGAACGTCGTTCGTAACGAAATCAGGCAGTTCGTTCACTCCTCACCACCATCGCAAGTCGAACCTCCCACGCTTTCCTTCGCGGATGCCTTACGCGTCTCTACGCCGTCGACGGCACATTATGCTCATCCACCTGCTGGGACCCCCAGACGCTTTCCAAGTCCAGCCTATCACCTGCCTTCTCAGGCCGATTTTCGTCCTGGCCCGCGGAAGTCCACCGTCTGGCGCGCACCCGACAATCGTCCTTTGTGCTACCATTGTGGCGAAGTTGGACACATGTACCGCGACTGTTACTACCGATGAACAGGCCTACGCGGATTCCACCCAGATCCACGTTGTCCACGCTATGGTGAGCGCCCACACGAAATTGCGGATAACTTGGAAGGTAGTCATCACGCTCCTGTCCCGCCGCAACGACAGTCACGGTCACCATCACCCCGTCCGTCCACATCAACGCACCGCGCCCAACCCGCCTTTGGGTTCCCTGGTGTCCGTGGCTCAAGCCCACGCCGGGGAAAGTGAAAACGCCGACCTCCGGAGGTGAGGCCGCTGTCACGCGAACCGACAAATACCCTCCGCCACTGCCTTACGACGTGCCGTTAAAGCCTGTTTGTAAAACCGCCAACAGAACGTCTGCTGCCATTACCGTTTCCATCGACTGTTATCCGGTGACTGCGCTTGTCGACATGGGAGCTGATTACTCGGTGATAAGTGCTTCATCGGCCACCCGTCTACACAAGGTGCTGACAACGTGGGACGGCCCTCAACTAATCCCCGCTGGAGGACACCTCGTATCCGCTATAGGAAGGTGCACCGCCAGACTTGAGATTTGTGCGTGGGCTTTTGTAGCATCATTCCTTGTACTGCCCAATTGTTCTCGGCCGGTCATTTTGGGCATGGATTTTCTGCAAGAGTATGGAGCGATAATTAATCTGCGTGATTTGTTCGTCAGTTTTCTTAACTGTGTTTCTACAGATTCCGACATCGAGAACGAATATCGTGGCGTGGCCTTACGCGTAGTCAATGATTGCGTCACGTTCCACCTCGCAGAACTATCTTCGTGCTTGTTGAGTGTCCACGGGAGCAGTCGATTACGTGCATCACCGAAAGTAACCTGACGTTATTGCTGATCGGGAAGTGGCCATTGCTCGAAGTCTCGTTCAACTCCGAAATCGCCAGACTACGATTTTAGTTACGAATTTCCGTGGCGAACACAGGCATTTTGCGAAACGCACAACCATAACTTACTTGGAGGCATTGGATGATTTGGACGCCTTCCCTTTGATTACGACGATCTCGACTGAGAACAGCTGCGATACTGACGTGACTAGTCGCCTTAACGTCAATCGTCAGTTAGAAGAACCTAAGAGGGCAAGGCTCCTCAGTCTCCTCTCATCCTTTAGTGACTGTTTTACCACTACTTCGAAAGTCCGGCAGACTCCTCTAATGAAGCACAGAATTATCACTGAGCCAAACGTACAACCCGTGCGCCAACATGCTTACCGCGCGTCGCAAAAGGAGCAAGATGCTATCCGTCATCAAGGGAAACAAATGCTCTACGACGACGTAATTCAACCATCGACTAGTCCTTGGGCGTCACCAGTTGTTCTGGTTAAAAATAAAGATGGTTCATCGCGTCTCTTATAATCATATGGTGGTTTTGGGACGTTAAACCCCACAAATCAATCAAAGATGGTTCATTACAATTCGGCGTCGACTACCGCAAACTGAACAAGATAACAAAAAAGACGTATATCCTCTTCCTCGTATTGATGACTCCTTGGATCGCCTGCGACACGCCCGTTACTTCTCTTCCATGGATCTCCGTAGCGGATATTGGCAGATTGAAGTAGGTGAACGTCACCGAGAAAAAACAGCGTTTATTACACCGGACGGTCTCTAAGAACTTAAAGTTCTTCTTTTGGCTTGTGCTCCGCTCCAGCCACGTTCCAACGAATGATGGACACAGTTTTATGTGGCTTGAAGTGGTACTCTTGTTTAGTGTATTTAGACGACGTAGTCGTTTTTTCTACGACTTTTGAACAGCACATTGAGCGACTTGAGGCGGTTCTTCTGGCTATTCGCACTGCCGGCCTCTCTCTGAAACCGGAAAAGTGTTATTTTGGATATGAGGAGCTGAAATTGCTTGGCCACATTGTCAGCAGCAGTGGTGTTCGCCCCGATCCTGACAAGGCTATGGCAGTTGCTTTATTCACGATAGCGAAAACAAAGCACGATGTACGGCACTTTCTGGGACTTTGTGCTTATTACCGCCGCTTCGTGCCGAACTTTTCGAAAATCGCCGACCCTCTACAACAACTCGTCAAGGATGACGTCTCCTTCGTTTGGGGCACCAAACAATCCGGTGCTTTCCGCGACCTTCAACAATGCCTACAAACGCCACCGATCTTTGGTCACTTCGACACCGAAGCAGACACAGAAGTCCGCACTGACGCGAGCAACCTTGGCCTCGGAGCTATTCTCGTGTAATATCAAGATGGTGTGGAACGCGTCATCACCTACGCTAGCCGCACGTTGTCATCTGCGGAGAAGAACTACTCGACGACTGAAAAAGAATTTCTGGCGGTTGTATGGGCCATAACAAAATTCAGGTTCTACTTGTACGGACGCCCCTTCAGAATCATCAGTGACCGCCACTCTCTCTGCTGGCTAGCTAATCTGAAAGATCCTTCGCGCCGTCTCGCAAGATGGAGCCTTCGGTTACAAGAATTCGATATAATGATGGTTTAAAAGTCTGGCCAGAAACACATTGACGCTGACTGTCTGTCCCGCGCACCCTTCGAGGTCGCTGAAGAAGACAATGATGAAGACTTCAGCTGCCTTGCTATTCTCGCATCATTGAACGTGGCTGAGCAGCAACGCGAAGACTTAGAATTACAACCACTGATCAAATACCTTGAGGGACGTCGCCCACAACCCCCACGTCAGTTCGCGCGTGATTTGTCATTTTTCTGTCTACGCCAAGGCATCCTCTACAAGCGCAACTTTCATTCAACGAAAACTGTTTACCTACTCGTTGTTCCTGGTGCTCTCCACGATGATATTTTGCGTGCTTGTCACAACGAGCCATAGTCAGTGCATCTTTGCTTCGCGCGTACTCTCACGCGGATCAAGGACAAATACTACTGGCGGAAACTTACGAAAACCGTCCGGCAGTACGTCAAGACATGCACAGCCTGTCAGCGCCGCAAAACTCCAACGACGAGACCAGCCAGTCTGCTTCCGCCTTTGCGACCCCCTAGCACCTTTTGAAAAGGTCGGGATGGATTTACTCGGCCCGTTTCCGAAATCTACGGCTGGTAACCGCTGGATTGTGGTTGCCACTGACTACTTGATCAGATACTGCGAAGCACTAGCCGCCCAGTGAGCAACTGCTTCCGAGGTGGCTGACTTTTTCATCAAGAACATCGTTCTCCGCCACGGTGCTCCCGCTGTCGTCATCACAGATCGTGGTACTGCTTTTAAGACACAGTTGCTCCGACAGATCCTGTTGCTGAGCGGCACGACGCACCGAACAGCAACTGCGTACCACCCGCAGACTAATGGGTTAACTGAACGCCTTAACAAAACGATTGCAGATATGCTTTCGACGTATGTCGCCAAGCATCAGAAGAATTGGGATGAAATCCCCCGTATATAACATTTTTCTACAATACGAGTCTGTAGGAAACCACCAGCTTTGATTCTTTTCCTCCGGTTTACGGCCGCGACGTCACCACAATGCTTGACACCATGCTGCAACCAACTCAGCCGGACACGATTACCCCGGACGCAGATGTATTTGTTCAGCGTGCCGAAGACGCCCGGCAGCTGGCGCGCTTTCGCATTTTATCGCGGCGAAATCAAGATGCTCACCGGTACAGCACCCACCACAGAGCAGTAATATACAAACCCGGTGACCTAGTCTGGGTTTGGACTCCTATACGTCAACGTGGACGCTCAGAAAAATTGTTATGTCGGTACTTCGGACCCTACCGAGTTCTTCATCGCCTCGGCGAAGTGAACTACGAAGTTGTCCCAGCAGACACGTCACACCGTTCTCGCGTACCACGCTCCTCGGATGTCGTTCACGTCTCCAGGATGAAGCCGTACTATTCGCGTTGACTGCAAGTCAAGAACTTTGGGATGTGGCAATAGCCTTCAAGACAATTGTACATTACTTTCTTGCTTCTTTATTTTTCATCTCGTCCTTTTTCTTTTCAATGGACACAGACATTTCTGACTACCTATTGTTGTTTTTCGGAGCCGTGGCATTCATGCGATGTTTCTTCTTCTTTTTTTCTTTAGGGAGAGGGTAATGCCACGCTGTGTTGGTGGCAGAAGACGAGAGCGAAGAAGTGAATGGCAGCTGTGGCTGAGTAAACAGTCCTCCACTTCGAGTTCCTGCCTATCGTTTCCTCTCGCGACAATATATTCAAATAAATGTCCTTCTGAGCTACATAAAAATGATGAGAAATTCCTTTGAACATTACGCACGGTCATTTTATATTAAAACGGAAGAGAGACTTTCCTTAAACCTTGCAAAAAACAAAATCTTGCGAACTATAGCTTTTAGTTTCGAAGTTAGGAGCTGGTAAATGAGCTGACCGGAAGTTTTTTTTTTTTTGGGGGGGGGGGTACAACGCTTGTGACCTTCAAACCATCTACAGACTCGCTAGTTCTGTAAAGCACAGGCACAAACCCCTTTTATCTTCGATGATAAGTTCAGTATTTTCAATACATTAGCACTCAGTATTCAAAAATACTGAAAAGTTTTGAAGCGTTGAGCGTAGCGTTATACATCGCTTGCGCGACATGCTTATTTCTATGCATTTATTCATTCGAAATACCTTACAGGCCGATTGAAGAGCAAAGATTTGGGGGGCATCAATATTTGTAAAAAAATACAAGCAAAAACCAGAACATATAAAGAAAGGGAAGCGCCTAAACAAAAATTTCAATCATCAAAGTGCCGTAATAAGAACACCAAGCGGAATCAAGTTATCACGGAAAGTTTCGAGATCAGAGATGAATACAACGAGATCCGGAAGACCATTCCAGTGTGCAATAGCTTTCGGTAGTGGTGATGAGATAAATTACTGCGCTTGTCTAAGAATGCGCATGAAACTACGTGAATGCGTCGGGACTGCGTAGGCCACGTTGCGAGAATATGAATGAAATTGTCGGTTCACATACGAAGGTACGAGTTTGTATAGACAATCTAACGAAACTTGTTTCAAAACATGCTTTTGATCTTACGTTCCATTCCATGTACTAGACAACTCCATCTGACCAGCTGCATGTGTCCCATTGTGACATTGTATAAATTACAATACAACCGTATGCTTTATTGTGTTACTGCAATGAATGATGGGATAAGATAGCTTTTATAGCAATATATATTCTGGTTTGTGACTTACTGCACAGCAGGTACTATCTGCATGCAACTATAGCCTTCTTGCCTACTAGCCACCCAACTTATATTGAACAGTATAGAACTTACGACGCAGAGGACTCTTTTCCTGGTTTCCTCCGCAGCGCTGACAAGGCCGGCGTTGCATATTAATACGACCTGTTCTAGTATTTTCGAATGTCCGAGTGTATAAACGAGAGACAGAGGGTGAAAAATTTTCTTCTTTCAAAGAAGAGCTGGGTATTTTCTCAGTCAAGATATTGTCTATTATTAGAGTTGTTTAAAAGTTGTTGTATCTTTCTAGCGGCGATGGCTGCACTATCACGGCCTTTTTCCACGTACTTTGATGGTCTCCCAAATGCGCCTACAAATCGCCGAATGGGCTCGTTCTCGTCATGACACCTGTCGAACAAAACGTGTTAAGGAGACTCCTTCCACTACTTGACATTTAGGTAGTGTTTTTTCCTGAGGCAGCTGAAAGTGTTGTTGAGACTTTTGACCCCGTTTCAGAGTGGCTTCCTCTTCTTGACGCTTGTGTGTGTTTGCCTGACTTCTAAAGAAGTATGTTGTGCTTACTGCACTGGTTCAATGGTGATGATTTCATGCCATAAAGAAAAAAATAACATCGTGGCTTTTTGGTAGGACACCTGCTTACCATGCGAACGGCCCGGGTTCAATCCTCAATGAGACCGAAAGTTTCATTCTTTATTTTATTTGCTTCTTTTTAGATTTTTCGCTCACGGGCATTTTTTTCGCTCACAACCAATGGTGCCGACGGCTGAATTTCTGCGACCCGAGCTCTCTAACGCTCTCACGTTAAAAGTATGATACAATCAGTACTGATCAGCCGCGGTTGCAGCACCAACGCGCGAGGCTGCTGTGACGGGCTTTATTTGCTTCGTCGATGCGGGCGGCAGAGGTGCGGAAGCCTGTGGTAGGCCCTTATGAAAATGAATTTTGAGAGTCTAATGTGCAGCTAATGCACACCTAATGAGTCACTGGATTGACATTAGACCTGCAAAGCCTAATGTCTTCTAGCATCAGGTGGGCAATAGAGACTCAGATGACAACATGCACCAGGATTTGTGATGATCAAAGTACGCAGACTTTCCAGTGCGTGTCCTAATGTCAAAACACATCACAATGAAAAAAAAATTTCGTTAATCTTTTAGAGCCAACAAAAACTCAATTTCTTACTACTAGATGTAATAATCGCGGGAATTCTAGAACCGGAAACCACTGTATGATAATGAAGAACGCCGTAGCGGAGTGCTTCAGAAATTTTGATGATCTGTGATTTCTTAACGTGCACCTAAGTCTAATTCAATTACTTGCTGATCTCGACATTCACGTACATGTTCTCTTTAGAAAATCTAAAACACTAAACAGTTTGTATTCCCATAAATTTTCGATCATGTTTCAGTAAATATAACATTGACATGAACAGAATGTGTAAATCAACTACACAATAATAATAATAATAATAATAATAATAATAATAATAATCCAGGGTCTCTTATGCATTCACGTAACACAACTCGAAGGCGATAGCCATGTCTTTCTTTTTTCCAATAAGTCGATGTGTTCATCCTGCCACCCTTCGAAAACTTTCTGCAACTAATGTGGTTATGCATTGCCTCCCCGGTTAAAGACGCCGTTTTGCGTAGCCAATCAGCCAGCCAGCCAGGATTGGGTGCGATGTAATATGACTTTATCATGTGACGCTATAATGACACGTCATCCCGTGGTGATTATTCTTTGCATGCATCTATTGTTGCCTACATTGCAGGATGCGAGACGCTGCCAACGGTCAAATTTTACAATTAATGATGCATCAAAGTTGTGATTTCGTTATTAATCAATGATTTATTATTTACTTATTCGTGTAGCGTGCCCAGAAACAATTAAAAGGTTGTACAGGCACATCTAAAACAATAACAATTATTATTATTATTATTATTATTATTATTATTATTATTATTATTATTATTATTATTATTATTATTATTATTATTATTATTATTATTATTATTATTATTATTAATATTATTATTATTATTGATAGGATATTCGTGCCAGAAGCGCGATGTGGAGGCAAACTTTGCTGGGGCATTCAGGGGTGCTTTCCACCACCTTGCGCGCATACATTTTGAATATGTGTTTAAAACTAACAAGCATAGCGTCGATCACTAACGCTGAAGCGGTACCTCAAACAGTTGCATAGACGCGCCAATTTGCCATTTGCATGGAGGGGGATGGTTACATTACCCGATCAGTGGACACCGATGATTGATTGATTTGTGGGTTTAACGTCCCAAAACCACGTTATGATTATGAGAGACGCCGTAGTGGAGGGCTCCGGAAATTTTGACCACCTGGGGTTCTTTAACCAAATCGGAGTACACGGGCCTACAACATTTCCGATCATCGAAAATGCAGCCGCCGCAGCTGGGATTCGATCCCGCGACCTGCGGGTTAGCAGCCGAGTACCTTAGGCACTAGACCACCGCGGCGGGGCTCAGTGGACACCGAGGGCAACACAGAAGATAAACTCATCGTATCGTAGTAGTGAGCATTTGAAAGCGTATTTAAATATCAGTCACACTTTTGCAACAAAAATACGGCTGGGAGCGGCAGCTGCCAAATGTGTGCCCTCATGTCCCCCCTCTCCGCCACCGGTAGGTGGTGGAGAGCGAAGGCGTGATGGAGAGGGAGAGAGAAGTTTTAATGAGCATTCATGCCTCTGACCCCGCCACTATTTTGCTCTTACAACGCTAGCTGTCACGCAGAGACAGCGGCGTAGGTAAAAACAAAAACAAAAAAAAACAAGGGAGGGTAAAGAAAAGAATCCTCATTGATATCGGGGAGGGGGGCGGGAGCAGGCAAACAGTCATATTGCTCTATGTATGCCACGCCAAAAAAAAAATAATCGCCCTAAAGGCACGGGGAGGGGGGGGGGGCAGAAAGGGGTAACGGACTCGGTGTGACAGCCCCTGGCTACGCCACTGCGTCGAGACGTAAAGGAACGGACACCCGGTCAGATACCTTTCTTCTCTGTAGAGCAGGAATGCATGCCACTCATTCTTTTCTGCACACAAACAAAGCCGCAGCTGCAAAAGCATTGCCCCTGAGATCTCTACTTATTGGCATTGTGTTGCAGAGACTCAGAGATGACCATCGCTTTTGACATGAGTTGGGAAACCTTGTTTGTTATGCAAAACAAAATACATACAACTGTATAACTACATATATTGCAAACTAATAGTTAAGAAAGCTTCGTTTGGCTTGAAAAGTTACGAATACACTTTATTGTTATTGTAAATTATTTGTATAGTGATACGTTAGTGCTGCCATCTGTACACTTATTTTTGTTCAGCAGTTACAAATCGGCAGTTACAACAGGCCTCGTTGTACTGCAGGCTCACCACCAGCTTCACGCAAAAACATGTGCTTGATGTCCGCGGTTACATAATTGCCGTGTGGATAGATATTGCGTGCATTGTATACATATCCTCCTTTAAAATTCGTCTACGGTATAGTTTCGGCGTGTCTGGAAGTTCGGCTGCTTTGATCGAGTGGCGGACGATGACTCGCCGTACGTGTCTGCTCCAAGCAGCCACATCGGACGCGCGCCTTGTGTTCGCTCTGAAAAGTGATTTCTTCCTCCATTTATCAACTACTCGTGTTGTAAGCGTCATTCAATGTCGAGTGTACTTCCGAGGACAATCCACGACCCCTGCTGTGACAAGTGACTGATGTTATGCGAGAGCGTGAGCTTTTTGACGGGCGACTGAAGAGTGATCAGCCTATGTCAAAACTTCGGTAAGTTGAAGAAAGTCGCTGAACTACGTAACTGGGTTACTTCATTGTGTGACAAATGGTATGCAGGAAGCGGTGGCCCGGGCGGCTTCTTGGCACAGCGAGAATGACAAACCAGAGTCCCAATAGACAGGTATGTTTTGAGGTGGCTCATTTTATATCGCCTGTTGGGACTCCGGGTCCTGCCGGTCTCGTTTTCGGTAGCTGGCCCCGTCGCCGGATCCATCGTCCAACAATTCAGCAAGAAGAAGCGCCCGATCGAACGACAGAGGTTTATTTACATGTGGAGAAGTGATCAACTGATCCAAAGAGAGAAGAGAGAGAGATACAAAACGTCTTCGGCATTTTATAGCGCCGCGTTGCCGACACTGGGCGCACTGTCCGCATCGTCAGCCAATACGGTGGCTCCGGCACCTCAGCCACGAGAGAGGGGGAAACAAACCTCACAACACATGGAGTGGCACAACCTAACACGATGCCCATATATGGTCACGGCGCCCTCAAATATGCCCAAACATGGTCACGAACGCACAGCAGATTCTGGAATTCCCCCGGCTAGAGGGAGGAACCTGAATGGGGAGGTGGGGGTCGACGGCACAGTCGGTCAAGAACCGGTTCTCCCCGCAACTTCTCTTGCTTGGTTCCCTAGGGCCGGTCGTAACAGTCTCTCGCGCGGGGGGGGGGGGGGGTAAAGATCTCGATGGGCTGAGGTTTGCAGCCACTGTCCGGAGAGATCAGCGCCGGCAGTCGGTTTGGTGACGACCGTCTTTGATGAAGTAGAGGGCACCACCTGCTTCATTGTGGGCTCAACAGACATCACATACGCACATGAAAACACAACTACTCAGCCGGTGAGCGCCGGACAATTCCGCCAAACTCCACCAGGCAATTTTCCCCTTTAACTGATATTAAAGGAAATACACAATTTATTCAAAATGTTACTCACGCGTTAAGGTGACACAAAACAACAACACTGGAAGCACACCGAACCCGAAACCCTGGATAGCCGTGTCTTCAACGTTTTCAAACAAGTACACCTAAAAGAGTAAAAAAAAAACAATCACTAGCCCTTGTCTAGGTCAGGAAAAAAAATGACAGAGTTCTCGAGACATCCTCTCGCGTCAGGGGCATCGACTTAAGCCATCAGCGTTGCCATGGAGTACACCCTTTTTGTAGCGTATTTCAAACGTATATTGTTGCAAAACGAGGCTCCAACGCAGCAGGCGGCCGTTCTTAGAGGACATGATCTGTAGCCAGGTGAGAGGACAATGGTCCACTTCTACAATGAACTTGCTTTCGGCAATATAACAAGCCAGTTTCTGGACTGCCCAAACCAAGCACGCACATTCCTTTTCGCTAGCGCTGTAAACCTGCTCGCGAAGGGTGAGTTTCCGGCTAACATAGAGTACGGGATGCTCTTCATTCCCCGTCATCCCTTTGTCTAAGAACTGCCCCCATGCCTCTATAACTAGCGTCGCATTGGACTATGAAAGGCCTCGAGTAGTCCGGTGAACTAAGCAAAGGTTGGCTCGACCAGGCCGCTTTCAAAACGCGGAAAGCCTTTTCTTTCTCCTCATCCCAGTCGACCATTTGGGGCTCGGTCTTGCGCAACGCGTCAGTAAGAGTGCTGGCAATGTCGGAATATCTAGGGATGTACTTACGATAGTAACCAGCTATTCCGAGAAAAGCCCGAATTTCGGTTTTCGTTCGGGGCTGGGGAAAGTCTCGGATAGCTGCCACTTTCATTTCAGAGGGACGGCGATGCCCTCGACCGACAACATGCCCGAGATAGAGTACCTCTGCTTGTGCTAGCTGACACTTGGGCGCCTTTACCGTTAAACCTGCTTCGCGTAGGCGTGTCAGTACTGCTCTCAAATGCGCCAAGTGTTCTGGCCAGGACGAGGAAAACACGGCGACGTCGTCCAAGTAAGGCAATGCGAAGTCCTCTTGACCCCGCAAAACCTTATCCATTAAGTTTGAAAAACAGTAAGGCGCGTTCTTTAGGCCGAAACTCAACACTTTAGGGCGGAATGTCCCCAATGGTGAAATAAACGCAGCATACCGGCTCGCCCTCTCGGTGAGCGGCACCTGCCAGTAACCTCTCACTAGGTCTAGCGTTGAGATAAATTCCGCGCTGTTTACCCTCTCGACGCGTTCCTCAATGTGGGGAATTGGGTATGTCTGATCCTTGGTGATGAGGTTTAACTTACGATAGTCTACGCAAGGACGCGGATCTTTGCCGGGTACCTCCACAAGAATTAACGGGGAAGTGTAATCACTTTCACACGGCTCAATCACGCCCAATTGCAGCATCCTGTTAACCTCTGCTTTTATTAGCTCAAGCCGGCGAGGTGACACCCGATACGTCTTAGATCTTACCGGTTCCGACGAGGTAAGCTCTATGTCATGAGTGAGGACGGATGTCCGGCCTGGCTCGCTTACAAATCTGTCCTGAAACTCGTTCAAAAGACCACGCTATTCCTGCTTCTGCTTCATTGTCAACTGTGACTTTGATACTAAATCCTCAACTCTTTTCTCGATCGGGACTTCGTCCGATTCGGGAGCTAATTCAGGAATTTCTGCCGGAACCTCTTCCGGAACATTTAAAGTCATGTTCATGATGGCTTCCCTCTCTTTATAGGGTTTGAGTAAGTTGCTATGATACACCTGGTGTGCCTTACGACTTCTTGGTAATTTTACCACATAGTTGGTGTCAGACAATTTTCGAGTAATTTCGGCCGGGCCGACCATTGCACTTCAAGCTTATTCTTTTGGGAGGGCCTCAACAACATGACCCTGTCTCCTACAGCAAAGTGTCGCGCTTTAGCTGTCCGATCGTAGTAAAGCTTAGCCTTCTGGTGTGCTTTGGTTACCTACGAAATGTCACCTGGACATTTCGGTACTCTCACCGGAGACCGCTGGAGACACTCTAGGCTCTGGTGGAAAGCAAAAATCTGGCGGCTCACCACGTAGACGACGGCTGGAGCACTGAACTTGCGTGAGCTCAGATGGTTCAACTGGTCGTGGTTCCGGGCTGTTTCCTCGAAGTCCAACTGGGTTTGGGATCATTACCTGGCTCCTCCACCAGAATTGTTACGCACAATCCTAATGGTGTAAGAGTAACTGTTTATTGAGGCTAACATGTGCCCGAAAAGTAAAGGAAAATGTAGCAGCGTTTCTAACAGGCGATCAGCAAAAGGAATCTTATCTTGTCGCCTAGAAGATATTGGCTCATAGCCACAAGGGGGATTGGCCACAGTGTACCTTATACTAGATATTTTTTTTGTACAACGCTTGCTAAAAAAGAGAGAAATTAGATAAGAACAATAACAATGTTCCTTTGAAAAAACGTTAAAAAATGCAGAAGATTTCGATAAACCAGAATACATAATACAAATTAACAAGAATTAGAAAGGGTGGCAAAGAATTGGATGTATCTAGCAGTACCACTAGCAGCGTATCTTTCCGGTTGCCTGAATTAATTTACGTAGCGCTTACAGGATAGCACTGCGGCCCGTACCCAACTGACTGGCTCCAAACGATAATAGGGTGGATGTATTAACAGGCAATCCGAGCATAGCAATCGTTCTCACAAGAATTATTCGGTGCAGTGAGGCGAAGCGGCGGCATGTGGAAGAAAGTGATCTATTGTTTCCGGTTCATTGCAAACTGCACGTAGGCTAGTTAATGAAAACCCTTATTATTGGACATAAAATTTAACCGAGGAACACTACAGCGAAACTCTCGAGCCATACACCACGTCTTTTTCGTCAAAATCTCGTGCTGAGGAGGCGCGCACCGTCTCGGCCTTTTCTTGTCTCATCATTCGGCCGCTGGTCTCTTGGGGGGGGAGGGGGGAGCAAGAACTAGCACGCGTTGTTTGAATACTGCGTCTGTCTTGCGTCAATATAATGCATGAAATAGCTTAAAAAATTATTTAACCGATTCAGGAATTAGAGAATACACAGTTTTGGTTTCCTTAGATTGTGATTCTTGCGCTATGTGGCCGTACTAGCGTCGACAAAACTAATGGGCATTTCAAGAGTTAAAACTCGATTTAGCGAAGGAATAAGGATTCTCGATTTATTTTGTTAAATTGATAAGTTCACAAAAACGAGAATTAAATCATCCTGGAACTTCGAAGTCTCAAACTGTAAGGTAGCGTCATCTGAAAGTTTTCGCGGCGTTTTGTTTGCCTCTAATAAACGCGTGCATGCGTGAAAGGTGCGTGGGGGAAGCTCGAGCATGAATTCCTCTAATGTATGGGTGATACAGGCGAGGTAGATAGTCACGTGAAGCAATCATAAGCTGCTTACATTCACGAGCAGGGTTAATGGACACCGCTAATGTCAGAGCAGGCAGAGGAAGAAAGTTGCAAGGAGAGGATCAGGGACATCGGACGCATAAACTTATAAATGACGATAGCAACCCCCGTATTTCTTTGGAAGTATTTGCAAGGACAACAAAGGAACAATGTGTCACGGCTGACACTGACGAAGGCTGAGATGGCTTCTCCGAAATGAAACTGTTTATTTGACTGAACTTGTGGCCGGTAATCGGAAAGTCAGCTTGTATACAGCAATATACACTGGCACCATTGGCACTGAGAGGGGCGAACAGTGCGCCGGCCTTCGATCAACTAACAAGGAGTCATGTGCGTCGCCATTTATACATCTGCCAACGAATATTCCAGTGTTATCGCTAGCAGCCACGTATGTTCCAAAATAATATTGCGTTGTGCACGTAATTGCATCGAAAGGTTCTAGGATGATCTCGGTGGTTCTTAGTTCACTTGCGCCTAAAGAGCCCCAGGTGGTCGACATTTCCGCAACCCTCTACTTCGGCGTCTTTCATAATCATATCATGGTTTTGGGACGTTAAAACCGCACATGTATATCAATAATCAGTTCATTGGCGCGGTTTGCGCAAGTCGGTACTCAAACGGGTAATGGAGCGATAAGAAAACTTGAGAAATGAGTGTGGCAATTGCCGAGCACCATTTGATACGTAAAAGCGCTACCGACCATTGCGTGCAGGGTCGTCAGTGTAAAGTTAGGATCATGACTAAAGTACATAGATGTTTTCAAGGGATAGTGTTGCAACGCACGTCCGAAGGAAAGTCATCTGTAGGAAAATTTGAAAGGAATCAGAACAATTTAGCGAATTTATTGCGGCGAGACTTCATCAAAACGAGTGAAGTGTCACGACACCTTCTTCAATCAATGTCAGGTAATGACAACATTGAAGCCTATGGGTACCTGTCGGGGAATTAAAATTTCTGAATTAGATAAACGAATTCGTGAAGTCGGCTTTTAAAAAAATCAAGTTTTGACTGTGCTAGCTTTTTTATAGCTTCCTTCGCAGACATGCGAAAAATGACCATGCAATTGAAGCCTTAGTGTTATCAATTCATGGGTCACGTGTAATCTTTCTACTTACTTCTTTTTGCCGTTGTTTCGCTTGGACTTCAAGACTGTGCACGTACACGATAGACTAATTCCCAATGGTTATTTCGCCTTGATGTTCTTTAATGGTTTTCCTGCACAGACAGCAGCTTTTATTAAAATGGCGATGGACCAATCGTCGGGCTTTGCAGCCAGTGGATGTTTTAGGTCTCACTTTTTTCCTCACTTCTTTGTAACAAGGATGTCGCGTTTCGTACTTCGAATTTCGGTCATGTCTCAGTTTTTGAAATCATTGCCTTATCACAGATACCACCACGCTCATCCTACAACACGCTATATCGGAATTCTTTGCGAATATGGTAACAGTGCATGCACTTGCACTTGCGCTATAGTATAATATATAACTAAAGGACTTGCTGAGACCCGGGCTACATATATAACGTTTATTACGCTGTTATGAACGAGAGTAGTCAGCAGTGCAACCACCGCTGACGTTATGGCCGTTTTCCTAAGTATAGTGTAAACCACTGGCAGTATTCTGTGGTAGAATACTTGGCCACGGCGCAGAATGATCAAGTTCCGTTCCTGCTGAAATTGTGATTTTGATTACTCGCACTCATCGAGATATTTCGCCCACCACCAACGACACCGACGCTGACAAAAGATTCTCTTCGACACCGGCTCGGCAACACAGTCTCGGTAAGATTTCCAGAGCCCATTTTTCGCCTTTCCTTTGTTGACATAGACAGTGGCGCGTATGCGCATTCCACGGTTTGTGGTGATCGGGTATGTGCCACACATGTTTGCGGGAAACGGTTTCATGTCACACGAGATAGGCATGTCATCTTTTTCATCGTCATTATAAGTCACTCTGGTTCGTCATACGCTCATATTTTTCATTGCCAATTCTGGTAAACAGCAAGAGGAGGAGGAGAGCAGGACAGCACGAAGACATAAGCGGCAAGATATAATAGCTATCAAATTGCCTTTGGTTTGCAGAAAAATGCTTTTCAGTTGAAAGTTGCTTTTTGATAGGCGGCGCGCAAATATATCCGTCAGCGAAATGTTTTAAATGCGAAATATTTCTTAGTGAACACCGGCAACCTTTAGCGTATCTATCTATCTATCCATCTATCTATCTATCTATCTATCTATCTATCTATCTATCTATCTATCTATCTATCTATCTATCTATCTATCTAGCCGCTTATGTTTGAACGCTCTCGTCGTGAATCCCTTAACTTGGCGTGAACCAAAATTAGCATGGGAGGGTAAGATAGTTTAACGATTATGACGTGCTGGTGAAGACACGAATAATGTCACAATCCCGTCGCGTACGTCTTCATACTCTTTCCACGAGACAGTGGCCACAGGCGATGGACACTTAGTATCTACCTAGAAAACGACAAGAACACACGAGGGCAATTTTTACGCGCGAGCGTTAAGAAATACCCGCCATCGGTATCGTCGACCCGACGAATGCAAAGGACAAATGTCAGGGTCAAAGCTCGAATCGTACCTAATCATTCTGCGTGGTAATGAAGAAATTTACCACAGAGCCATACCAGGTCTCAGAGCTACTTTTCAAGTAGACGCTAATCTTCGTGAAACGTCAAAAGTGGTTGCAGTGCTGCCTACCCAATTTTACAAAGATTAGATATGTACTCTTTTTTGCAGCCATCACGTCGGGTTAACGTCAATTGTGGTTAGTTGCCATTTGCTGAAGTTGATTTATTCAGCAGATGTCCAGGGCCAGCATCCTCGCGAGTATCAGCGCTTGATATCAGATTCTGGTGTTGCTAAAATGCATGTTTCAGTTGGCATCGTTGCGCAAGTGCAAACAACTGGCTATATAAACTATAGCTCTTCAACATATGACTGTGTGTAACACATTTCTACCTATATTTATCGTCATTTTATGGCATTTTGCTCAAAAAAAATTGCAACATGGTCTCCTTCCATCCGCATTCTTCGCATAATGTCGATTCCCCGGTACGTGGGATCTGCCGAATTTTTCGCTCGTTTATACCGTCTATTAAATATGTTCATTAAAATCACTTCTGGCCGGTACGACTCACATGGTGTCCTGGATGAAGGACTCTATCTACGATCGAGAATTTCCAGCGAGAAAAGGCTTGCTGCCCAAATAATTTCTATTCCGATATTAGGCACATTTTTCCGCCTCTGCTGGTGCAAAGTCTGACCACTTACGGTATTCGTGAGTGCAGCTCGTGCTTCAGTTATTAGCGACGAAAAAAAGTTCCTATATGAAAACCGTCAGTGAATTTTCGAAAAATAAACTGCATGTTTTCTATTTTTTCGCACTTGCGACGATATGCATAGAGAATCAAGCGCTTATCCTGATTGCCTGAAGAGTCATATGTTCCTTACGCGAAGAGGCAGATGTTCCTTACGGCTGTACTTGAGCTGCGTAATTTTTACATCACGCTTCTGCAGGGCCGATTTGACTCGGTGATCCGAGCAGGCTGGAATCCTATTGTCTGCACCTTATTATCGCATGTTTGCCGCAGAATCTTCAGCGCACACGAATGGTGCAGGTGCAGCGATGAAATCTGGCTCGAGGCATTCATCGTTCTGCTCGTAGCTGGTTCGTTGTCCCCACCACCTCCAGATGACACGCCGAAGCTGCTGTCCGATGAAAGCACACTTTTTCCTTGACGCACGCCATCATCCGCTATCGCGTCCTGAAGGGTGCCGTCGTTAAGCAACTCGGTAAAAGTTTAATCCAGACGGTCTTCTTCTCCATCGGTGCAGTTGTAGTACACGAACGTGTACTGATCTTCATGGATGACTTCAAATAGTGGGAAGCGGTCAAAAAATGCTGTGATCATGCTATGTATGTCAAGAATCTTCTGAACTTCGGAAATACTAACGGCTTTTCGCAGTTCATACTCTCCATAGGGACCATTCTCCCGCGAAAAATCTCGCAGCTGTGTCACGATATTTAATGCCCCTTGCTTTGTTAGCTTCGGCTTTTCATTCTTTTGATCGAAGACTTCGTCAACTTTGAACTCATATTCTTCTTCATTTGACGTCGACGAACTGATATTCGATTTACTTAGTCCCTTGCACTTGTAATTCGACATCGTCCGCGAGGGTGTGAAGTTCCTATCTCTTGAGTGGCACTTAGAATCAACTCTTTGACGGGCGTTCCGAACCTCGCTGGATTGTCGGTTACCATAATGAGATTCCTGTTGCATCCGGAAATGGACAAGAAGCTCTACCAGGCTGGTTTCAATGTTGGAAGGCTTGTTCTTTGGGCCTCTGCTGGCCTCTGCAGGGCCGCTGCTGATCGATCTGCTGGGCCTCTGGTGGTCGAAAGACTGCTTCGGCTTCCGTTTCGTCGTTCTTTTGCGCTTGGGAACAACAACGGTGGACATAACTTGAATGGGATCGGGTTCCGCCGAACTAGCTGCGCTTCCTGGAGCTCTGGCTCTAGCAGCTGGTTTCCGATTGAGAACGAAGCGGAGATACCACGAGCGTCACGACCAGCTCGAGAACAGACGTGATTTTTGAAATACATGGTTCATACCCTCTGTGGTGTATTTGCCATGAAAACATAGCGTATTTTTTAAATTTCTATGAGCACTACAATGATGGGAATGATTGATTTAAGATATCAATAATATAAGAAAAATCATGGAGAGAGAGAGAGAGAAAGGGAGAAAAAACAAAAAATTTAAATTGTGAGATCTGAGATAACCAGACAGCGGTATTTTCTTCGCCCAACCATTCAGAATGTTCGCGATTTTTTACTCCAAACCGACGGAGCCGACGGTGATGACGGAATTTAGCGACACGAGCTCTCTAACTCTATCGCGTTAAAATCAAGCAGCCTCTTTGAGAAGGACCAGTCAAGCAAATCAGATACAATTTCCACGCCTGCCTTTTCATTGTTCATATACCATATGTGGTTATTATATAATTAGTTTGCGAATGTACCAAATCATCAAATAATCTCTTATTTAAATATTTATAAAATAGAACATAGCTTTCGGGAGGTACATTTCATCGTAATCTTTTGTAATACTACAATTCAAGCCATTAGCTTCAATAATTTGTGATGTCCACATTTGCACTTTCTAGTTTCTTTTCCCAAAACATTATCTTATCTGGGGTGTAATCGTGGCCAATTGACAAGAAAGAAAGCGTCTGGATCAGAGATAAAGAGATATTGAGATATTCTTGGCGGTAAGCCGTAAAATTTCAAAAATGCTGTTACTCTTTGTATGCGTAATCGACGAAGTAGTGTAGGAAGGCGCGCTGCCTTATACAGTTCTATCAACAGCAAAAGTACGGGGGGTGTGAAATATTTATAAAGCTCGATTCCCGCTTTGGCTCGGAATGTAATTTCGATATAAATGTTCCTATTGCACATGGCCTTTCGACCTATGCAGTCACCAGATTGATCACAGCACTAAGCACTGATACAGCAGCAATTCACATTTGTTGTGGATGCAACATCCCGCAAACTTTTGCTGTTAATAGTACAATATAGCCACAATTCAGTGCTTCTCGCTCCAAGACAACCAGGTGTTTTGATTTATAAATAGTTTGCATATGGGTTCCCGTAGTGGGCACATGTACAGGGTTGTCAACTCTTAGTACGAACACCGCGCCGCGTGGCTTTGCTCCGTGGGGCGCCATCGCTGGCGGTGCGGCCGCGCATCGAAGCTTACCAACGCAGGCGCACTGGAACGTGGAGGCGGGGTTTCGTTTCGATTGAAAATGCAGGAGCACGCCATACCTGTTTTGCCATGAAGCAAACTTAAAGCGTCTGAGAAACCACGAGCACTGCAGGAAAGTGGGCTTAGCTCAGCACCACGTGTTGTGTATATAGTTACGGTAGTTTTGAGAAGGGCATGATCCCTTTTGTTCCAGTATTACTATTCCAGTTTAATGTATACGTTGTTGTGAACTCTACAGCAGTAGTTTCGCTTTGTTTTCGGCGTTTAGGTTCATGAAATAAATTTTGCCACTAAGCGGTGCTCTCAGAAGTCTCAGCTAGCGGCAAATATTTACCATGGCCTGAAATTACGTGCGCACGGGGAATGTCTCATTTTCTGTCCTCAGAAATATAGAAACAGCATATGAATATTCATTCCCTGACGTTGGTCTAGGGTTTTTTTTCCTCTTTTTCTAAAGATATGAACATCACGTAACATTGGGGTGTCAATAGTAGCATTCAGACACAATCACCCTACTCATCGCAGACCTGCATTTGGCCTATTCTTTCTGCTAGCTGTCTTGTTATACCAAAAGCTTCGTATTCTTCAGCTTTCTTGCTTTTTATTAGGAAACAGGGGCCCCACTCTTTGTTGCTTAAACACGTATTGCATTGCAATATGCCCGCGTGTAATGATACTGAGGTCACTACTTAAATGCTTGAGAAATGGACGAGAGCTTGTATTTTTTGAAGGTTCACATCTTCAAGCGCCTTATCTTTTCTACCTTTATCCAAACGCAGGGAACGCAACAATAATAAGTTTCCAATATGTGATAAAATCATAAACTGTACGTCAGTGCCTTGACGTTCTTCACCTCCTTTTTTTGTACTTTAGCACCGCATTCTTCTTATTTATTTTAATTTTCCGTACACTATATGACAAGCCTTACACGGCACAGAGAGCGCATGTATATGTGGGGTATTTTTTTCGGAGAGTTTCTTACGCGACTTTATAAGCTTAACAGCATATTTTTGTATGAAATCCTTCAATATTCTTCGGGCCCCTGCTCAAAAAGCCTGCCGTCTCACGCGCGCACACGTTACCAAAACATAAACCACTCATAGGAACATAACCACGAAAATTGACGAGACGGCGCTTGCATCTGCGGTGTCCACTTATTTTTTTTTTTCACCTTGATTGTCTGTACACTTTAAAAAAAATCGGCCAAATAGTTTGCCAGGGCCGTCACATGGGTCTTCTAAGATCGCCCTGAGCGGGTCGGTTGCTGTTCGATTGGGCATCACACATTATTATTTCCTGGCGATAAGGATACACGGTTGACACGATTTTATCTGTATTTTGATTATATCTGGATTTTGATTGGCTGGCCTAGCATGGCACTGTTACCGCTCAAAGACTGGGATTCCTCGTCAGATTTGAAAGTCGTTTCACGCCGGATGCCTACTATGAGATATTAGATGATGTTCGGCTTTCATATCTTGTTGGGAGACCATACCCAGACAACGATTATATCCTCCAGCATGATAACTCCCCTATACATAACTTAAAAAGTTTGCTCAGTATCGAAAGAGTCCCGGCATTACAGTTCTTGAGTGGTCTCCACAGTCGCCTGACTTAAAGATCACTGAAATGTGGGGAAGGGGGGACTTTAGGCTTGCGACGGCCCACCGCTAACTCCGTGCAGTCCTAGCGGATGCTCTTTGGGTCATTGTCCATGAAGGAGCGGGAGCAAATTATGGCCAACACCAACATTTGCCGGTCCCTATACAGAGTGGATTAGGGAACAAACGGGGGTTAAGGATATCATAGCTGAAATCAAGAAGAAGAAATGGACATGGGCAGGGCATGTAGCGCGTAGACAGGATAACCGCTGGTCATTAAGGGTAACTGACTGGATTCCCAGAGAAGGGAAGCGGGTTAGGGGGAGACAGAAGGTTAGGTGGGCAGATGATATTAAGAAGTTTGCGGGTATAAATTGGCAGCAGCAAGCACAGGACCGGGTTAACTGGCGGAACATGGGAGAGGCCTTTGTCCTGCAGTGGACGTAGTCAGGCTGATGATGATGATGATGATGATGATGATGATACAGCAGCATCCCCAATAAAATGAATTCGGTTATTGGCTCTGGAGGGGATCCTACCCGCTACTCATAGTTACTAGCTTTGGAAAGCGCAGAACACAAGAAATGAACTTGGAATCCTACTGTCTACATTACTTTACGTTTCTTATAACTGCACAGCATTCCAATGCTTCAACAGTAGCAGACAAAAACAAAATGTCTTAGTTTGATGATTTTCGATACCTGCAGAGTGTGCACAACCGCCACAATGCCCAGCTGCGGAGGCTTACTGATCTACAGATAACCTAAAATTATTCGTGAGACACAAGTTTGATAGCAGCCGCACGTGATATGCTTATATGCGGGGAAAAGGCAGAAACCATTGCGCACGTTATTTCAGGCCATTGTAAATATTTTTTTGGTAATAGAAACTTGTGAGAGCACCGCTCATTGGCGAAATCCTTTCACGGTATATAACACCACAAGCAAAGCAAAACTAATACTCATGGGTTTGAAATAATGTATAACCTAAACTGGTATTCTGCTACTGAAACAAGAGGGATCACCCACGTCTCTATTATGGTTACTACACAACACGTTGCGCCAAGGTAAACCCGCTTTCCTGCAACGTACGTGGTTTCTTAGTTGCTTTAAGTTTCTTCACGGCAAAACAGGCACGGTACGCTCCCGCGCTTTTGATCGAAACGAAGCCCCGCCTGCAGGCTCTTGTGCGCATGCGTCGATGAGCTTTGATGCGCGGCCACACCGCTAGAGCCCCGCGGAGGGAAGCCACGCGGCGCCGTTTTCGTACTAAGAGTGGACGGCCCTGCATACTTTGTAGAACATGACGAAGATGCGGCTTTGTAACACGTACTCACGGTTACACGACTTGTGCAGTAAGCTGAGGCTCGCTGTGCCTTTGCTGCTATACACTCTATGCGTGGTCTCCAGTTAAGCATTTCATGGTAAATTATTCCCAAATATTTGATAGAGTCAACTTGTTGAAGGGGTTCCTGTTGATATAGCGCTGAAATGGAAACTGAATCTACAAGCGGAAACACCAAGGGCGCACTTTTGGTGACATTTAACGACAATGCGATGAACGGCAGCAAAATTTTTGACATGTAATGTATCTTTACATTTGAAGTTGTAGTGAGTAAATATCACAGTGATCAGCAAAAAATGCCGAATTCCCCTAAAAGTAGACATTACTTCCTGATCAGTTGGAAGTGTACTCATTAAAGCATTCAATATTATTCGTGATAAGACTGCTCCTTGAGGAACTCGCGTTATTTTAAAATTTAGACGAAGAACATCGATTGTTAACGCAGTAATGTAATATTTATTGATTTTGAATATTCTTCTACTCACCTAATATTATATTGCGGAAAGCTTAATCTCTGTATAGTATTCAATAAAATGGAGTTCTCCATACTGTCATAAGCTTATGTCGAGTGTTTTACAAAGCAGCGCATTGTCTTTTCTTTTTTCGGGGAAGCTGTATTCGGCTTTCTAAATCAGCATGTCCACACTAGAGCAATCACTGTGAAAACCAACTTGGTTCTGTTTTTATATTAGGTTATCTTTCATCCAGATACTTTTACAGCCTTGTAGGACCCTCTCTATGCGAAGGACTGTGTCAAATGTTGGGAAAATGGGCCTGATATCAAATTTAAATCCAGATACTTGTTTATTTAGTAAGGGAATCACCTTCGCTATCCTCCAACTATGTGGAATTCACGAGATTTCGAAGAATAGTTTATACCATTAACGACATCACAATGCGGCAATATAATAAAAGTTTAATCATAGGAACTGTGGTTCCATCTGAACCAGGAGCGAACATGGTAAATATCTAATCGCGTTAGATACATACAACAGTGCTACTTTTTCAAAGTCAGCCATTGTTGTTTGGTTTTGCCAGTTTCTTCACACAGTCGATGTAAATCTGATTTCCGAGCCATTACAGGTTCTCTAAAGATTAAGTCATTTATTTCCCCGGTAGATTTTCATAATTTATTTTTTCTGGTGATGACATTTTCAGATTACATATATCGAAACAGTACTTTACTATTTTGAGGCTTCGACAGCAATTTGTTATGTCTTCTGTCATATACTTCCTTAGCTTGGACTACCGTATACATGCTTAAAACCCACTGCATCAAATTTATAATTAATCGAACTATTCAGGGACTGATTGTTTAGGAGTTGCTTCCAAGCTGCCTGTCATCGTCGGTTCTCTCTTCTACATTCATCATTCCACCAAGGGCCATACGGTGCCCTCTTGGGGGATTCAATAGTAAATCCCGCTCTTTTGAAAGGTCTTTTTGTGACTGCATTCATGCTTATGGATTTCGTATCATCGCCCTCTTTCCTAATGAAAAGCCAACGCTGACTTTATATGATATTTAAATTTAGTAGAGTGTAAAAATACTCGTACGTGAGAACATGACGGAATTGTCGGATAAGAAATACAAAGAATTATTGGTAAGCGGTCACTGTTGGTGCCACATTCTAGTGCTGTCCAGGAAGACGTAGCAATAGCCGAATTGGCGAAACTAAAGTCTGAGGCTGATCTGGATTGATTTCGGATGAATGTGGAAGCTCTTATGATGAGGCACTTCACATAATATTCTATTTTTGACCCCACAAGTGTTTACGCAATGATCATTCCGAAAATTCCCACTCGTGTGATGTGAGTTAAATTCTGAGGCAAAAATTTTGTCCTTGCACCATGACCTTGTGCCCTGTCAGGAACGTATAAGTTAACTAAGGTGAAAGAAAGGCTGTTTGGTAAAGTAATGTACGCTGCGAAAATTTAGCATTATGAGAACATATTTCTGTACAAATTTAAGGCCTTCACACTGATTCCTAACTACAAAACGGCGCAAAAAAGTTACCAGAAACACAGAAGGCACACACACCATCGTGTGCCTTCACAGAATCTTGTCGCTTTTTCGCCAGATTTGTAGTTATGAATTGCCAACCCACCCAGCGTTCACTACCCTTAAGGTCGATTAATTCTATTTGTAATAAAGAAAGCTGAACCACCACTTCTCGATTGGCAGTCTAGTCGAAAAGACTGGTAGGTGTCAACTGTAACAATGTATGTACAGATAGTCATGCCTCCTGTAATGCAATATCATCAGGAGCGAAATTAAAAGTCATATATAATAAGCCCGTAGTTGTAGAATGAATTGATCGACCATTCCAATGGAGAATCGTGAGCGACCTCTTGATTTTTAAATAACTCATTCCGCTACTAAGCTTATCTAGCATGCTTAGCTTGAACAGTTCGTTGGTTTGTTTGTTTTCCTTCTATAAATGTCACGTACCCACTTTGGAGGATTGGCCATAAATGCAACCTTGACTTTTAAATGTTATTTTAGTTATGGTAGATGATTAAGAAATAAAGGATAAATGGCTATACTACATAATATATTCAATTTAAACTGCAAGTAGTATGCTTTTGAGCTGGTATTTCAGACTGCTGTATTCACCTGATGGAAACAATTATGAAAACATAGGTTGTTTTTTCTTGTTGAAGTGACGAAGAATTATGATCATTGATTGACTGATATGTGGGGTTTAACGTCCCAAAACCACGATATGATTATGAGAGACGTCGTAGTTCAGGGCTCCGGAAATTTTCATCATCCTTGTATTCTTTAACATGCACCCAAATCTGAGCACGTAGGTCTACAGAATTTTCGCTTCCATCTAAAATGCAGCCGCCGCATCCTGGAATTGAACCGGCGACTTGCGGGTCAGCAGCCTAGTACATGAGTCACTATATTACCGTGGCGGGCGAACAATTATGATCAAAATGCGCTATTTTGGTATTCTTCATATTGTTCTTCTTACCCACTATGTGGCTGTACAAGCGTTGACAAATGTAATGAATATTGTTACAGTTAAACCTCGATTTAATGAAGAGATGAGGCTGCTCGAATTATTTAGTAGAATTTGGGCTTACGAAAAATCGAGGATAACATTTTCTTGGCCTTCCGAAATCTCAGAGTGTAACGCAGTATCATCTGAAAGCTTCCCCTGCATTTTGTTTGCCGTGCAGTAATAAACGTCTGCGTGCGTGAAAAAGCACGTGGAAAGCTCGAGCACGAAGTCCTCTCGTGTCCGGGTAATACACGCGAGGTAGACGGTCAGCTGCGAAAAGCTGCCGGTATCCGAGGACGGGCAGAACGATTGCAGCAAATGTGAGAGCATGGGCCGAGCGAGAAAGTTCCAAGGAGAGAACCAGTGCCATCGGACGCAGAGACCATGAAATGACTGAAGCGACCCCGGTGTAATTGAGGAATTATTTGCAAGGACAAAGAAAAGAATATTTCCTTAGCGCAATTTGATTTGTAAAAGCGCTATACCAACTGTTGCGCGTAGCGTCGTCTGTGTACAACTATACCTTCGTGACTTGTGTGTCACACTTCGTGGGCAAAAAGAAATCATGACCACCTGAAGAAAAATCCAAATACTCATTGCGATGACGAAGTTGACGTTTGCTGAGAAATGCGATTCGCAAACCACGCACGATATTCGCAACTTTCCCCGCCTAGAGAGGGCGATATTGCAAGCCCAACATGGCCGCCATTTGGAGGATCGTGCGGCCGGCGCGCCGGCAGCCGCCGCCGGTGTGCCCGTCACTTCGAATTGCGTAGGATTTTCGGCGACAGACATTGTGTTTTCAAGGATAGGCTGAAAAGGTGATTGACTCCAGCATGTATCATGTCCCACACTGCGGGTTGAAAAACGCGTTAGCGGTGTATATTGAAAGGAAAAAAGTTTTCAAGCGCAATATTTCAGCGCTTGATGGACACTATCCTACGAGACCTCAAAGGAACATGTGTTTGTGCTACTTAGATAATGTGGAGGTATTCACGCCCGATTTTCCCACGCACCTTCGTTGCTTAGGAGAGGTTTTACGCTGTCTTTCTGCAGCAGGCCTTCAACAAACCTTGAAGAAGTGTCTCTTTGGAGCATGCGAGTTGACCATTCACGGACACGTACGTCGTGTCAAAAGATGGCATTCTCTCTAACCCTGCTATGCTATGGGCTGTTCACGAGTTCCCGAGACCCGCGTCTCTCAAGGAGCTGCGTAGTTTCAACACGCAGCTCCTTGACAGAAGGAATGACATAATAATTGTATATATGTATATAATAGAAGGAATGACATAATAATTGTATATATTGTTACGCACAATTCAAGTGGTGTAAGAGTAACTGTAATTGGCGCTAACTTCTGCCCGAAAAGTAAAGGAAAATGTAGCAGCGTTCTTATAAGGCGATAAGCAAAAGGAACCAATCTCCGAGAAACGCTCGAGCCGTGCACCAGTTCTATTTCGTCAAAATGCCGTGCTGAGGAGTCGCGCGGTGTGATGGCCTTTTCTTGCATCATCATCGGGGCAGTGGTCTCTTATGGGGGGGGGGGGCGCACAAACTAGCGCGCGTATATGTAATACTGCGTCTGTCTTACATCATTATGCCTCCTCCAAGGACGCATTGTCCCGATGCGAAAAGCAGTGTTGCTGAGATAGTCTGAATGCATGGTTTCTAGTGGAGAAACTGGTATTCCTTATGGTCGGGTGTGTATAGTTCGATGTTCATTGCCTGTCATATTGTGGCTTCATTCTGACTACATGCACGATTTCTGTGCTCCTTCGGCATCTTGATGAGCTCACTTGTCCTTCCGTTGACACCTCGTAGTTCAAGGAGCTGACGCAACGAAGGACTCTGTAAGAGCCGAAATAGCCGCGAAGAAGCTTTTCGGAAAGGCCGGGCGTCCGCACGGTAAACCAAATCCAAACTCTGTTGCCTGGTGTGTAGTCGACTCCTCTCTGCCGAAGGTTGTAACGGTTTGCATCCACGCGTTGTTGTTGTTTTATGTTATGTCGCGCCAACTGCCGTGCTTCTTCGACCTCGTGCTTTGTATTGTCGCTTAAAGACAGCATTGCATGTAATGTTGTGGTAATTATTTGACCATTGACTAGATGGAATGGCGTCACTTCAGTAGTCTCTTGCACAGCAGTATTATAAGCGAAAGTGTCGTATGGCAGTATTTTGTCCCACGTACAGTGCTACAAGTCAATGTAAATGAACAACATTTCGGTTAGAATCCTGTTGAGTCGCTCGGTTAGACCATTCGTTTGGGAGTAGTAAGCCGTTGTTTTCTTTTAAAATGTGTGGGTAAGTTTCATAATCACCTTCGTCAGATCGGCTGTGAGTGCAGTTCATCGAACCGTGATAACCACCTTTGGGGCACCCTGCCGTAGAACAGTGTTAGTGACGAAAAATTTAGTGACTTCTATAGCCGTGCCCCTGGTGAGAGAGGCTGTCTCGGCATACCGGGTTAAGTAGTCTCTCGCCACTACTATCCATCGGTTGCCCGCTGATGAAGTAGGAAATGGGCCAAGTAGATTCATTCCTACTTGTTCAAACGGAGATTTAGAGGGTTATATTGGTTGGAAAAATCCTGCAGGTTTCAATAGAGGCGTTTTGCGTCTATAGCAATCTCTACATGTCCTCACATAATGCTGTACAGCATCCAGTAACTGGCCAGTAGTACTTGGTGCTGATGCGAGCCAATGTTCTACTCACTTCGAGGTGTCCTGCTGCTGGGTCATCGTGGCAGGCTTTCAAGATTTCGGGTTGCACTGCCGAAGGAACGACGAGTAAGAATTTCTCCCTGCTGTGCTCGAAGTTTCTCTGGTATAAAACGTTGTTTCTAATCAGGTACGAGGGCAATCCCTGCACGAAATCTCGAGGAACACGCTCGGGTTGCCCTGCCAGATGCTTGATCAGTTGAAGCAACTCCGCGTCAGATCGTCTATATTCATCATGTCTGCGCTACTGACGGCTCCAAGAAACGGAAAGTCATCTCCATCTTCCACAGGTGCTGATTCCACTGGTGCGCGTGACAGGTAATCAGCATCGCTGTGCTTGCGATCCGACTTGTATACGACTGTTATGTCATATTCTTGCAACCTGAGGCTCCATCTATCAAGTCGCCCAGAAGGGTCCTTTAGGTCTGCGAGCCAGCACAGCGAGTGATGGTCGCTCACTGCTCGAAATGGTCTACCATATAAGTATGGTCAGAATTTCTGTATGGCCCATATTACCGCCAGACACTCTTTTTCCGTCGCCGAATAACTTATTTCAGCTCTCGAAAGAGTGCGACTAGCATATGCGACCACTCGTTTCTCTCCGTTTTGCAGCTTCACGAGGATGGCGCCTAGTCCGAAATTGCTTGCTTCCGTGTAAGCACGGAAGCAAGCAATTTCGGCTTCTTCGTGGAAATGTGCAAGGACGGGGTGGTTTAGGAGTCGCTGTCGTAGCTCATTCTACGCGTCTTCGTGCTCGCTTGTCCAGGTGAAAGGTGTGTCTTCTTTAGTTAGTCGGGTTAGTGGTTCCGCAATCTACGAAAAATGTTTGATGAATCTTCTGTAATAGGCACAAAGTCCTAAGAATCGTCTCACAGCCCTTTTATCTGTCAGTCTAGGAAACTCTTCTACAGCTGCTGTTTTATTGAGTTTAAGTCGAATGCCTTAGGAGCTAACCACTGACTATGGAAAAGCAGTTCATGAAAACCTAAAAGCCACTTTTGGGGTTTTGTCGTCAGGCTTGCTTAACTAATCACTTCAAGCACACTCCATAGTCTTTCCACAGGTGGCCGAAAAGATCACGGCGTCATCGAGATACACAAGGCAAGACTGCCAATTTAACCCGGAAAGCACAGTGTCCATCATCCACTGAAATGTGGCGGGTGCGGAACACAGGCCAAATGGGAGTACCTTGAGCTCGTATAGCCCATCTTGGGTGACGAAAGCAGTTTTCTCGCAATCTCGTTCGTCCACCTCTATTTGCCAGTATCCACTCTTTAGGTCTAGAGATGAAAAGAATTTCGCGTCTCGTAGTCTATCAAGGATGTCATTGATTCTTAGAAGAGGGTAGACATCCCTTTTTGTGACGACGTTCAATTTTCGATAGTCAACGCAGAATCGCAATGTCTGGTCCTTTTTCTTTATTAGCCCCTACAGTTGAGGCCCATGGGCTGGCCAAAGGTTGAATTACGTCGTCTCTAAGCATTTCTTCAAGTTGGCCTCTTATGACTTCTCTTTCTTTTGGTGACACTCGTTACGGGTGCTGGCAAATAGGTCTAACAGATTGATCGATTATGATGCGGTGTTTGATGATAGATGTTCTTTGCACTTTCGATGACGTGGGAAAACACGAGGCGTACTCCCGTATAAGGCTTTCGATTTTTTGTTTATGGTTCAGTGATAGGGCTGCTTCGATGTGGATACATGCGAGTATGGAATCTATACCGTCAGGGTGTAGTGGTGCCGTCTCCGAAGAATTCAAATCCATAATCGGAACGTGCGCGTGCATGTGACCAACAACACTTCCCTTCGCAAGATATTGCAGATCATTTCGAAAATTCCTCAGGAAGTCACTCGTACACCCATGACACAGTCGTACAATACCTTTGCTGCACATCTCCCTTTATAGAGTAATAACCCAGTATTTCTTTCTGCCATTCCTTCATAGTCGTTTTACACATTGCTTTTTACGGTGACAACGATGATGGATCTTCGAGGTACGGTTACATCATCAGCTGCTATCAGGAGTGCATCCTATCGTTTTTCACTCTCGAATGCCGCGATTGCGTGTTCCTGCAAGTTTATCACTGCTCCACTGGCCTGCGAAAAGTTCATTCGGATATTTGCATCTCTTGAACACTCCGACAGGAATTAAACTGGCGACGTAGGTGAAACCACGTATTCCGACTCTAGGGGGTACAATTGCCTGCCGGATCGATAAGGTTTCTTTCAGCAGTTCGCACTTGTAGTACTATCCAAGGAGTGAACACTTTTTTCGGCGTTCTGGCAAGCCCCGTGCACATGACGATATAGTCTGCGCCTGTGTCTACCAAAGCATTCGTTTCGTAGGCGTTTATAAGTACCGACAAATCAGAAGCGACGTTACCGTTTCTGCACGTAGTCTCGTGTCCATCATCACATTTAGAAATCGGCACTAGAGGTTGTTTTCTTGCGGCGCCAGTGGCCTTACCTCCCCAGGTCGCCGATTTTAGATTTCCCGTAGCGGGCTTTGGGGAAGTCGCCTCGGAGAGTTTGAAGAAGGGCGCGGACTTGGTGACCGATACTTCACTGGCGCTGTGGACCGAGACTGAAGCTGCTGCGAGGAGTGAGTACCTTGACGCGTTGACAAGTACTCCTTCATTTCGAAAGGTCGTTCCCCATTCTGTGAACAGGCAGCGTTTACGGAAAAACCCCGAAGTCCAGCTCGGCGATATTCACACATCCGGTAAAGATGGCCAGCTTCGCCGCATTGATAACAAAGCAGAATTCCATCAGGAGTGGGCCATATATCAGCTTTTCGGATCCTCATCTCAGCTGGAAACGGCGTGAATCAAGGTTTCGGCAGATGCATGCTTGCTGAGGCAAAATAAGGCCCAGGGGCGACGAAAGGAGGTACAGGGGCGCCTCTCAGCACCTCGGCGTACGAGACTGCGGGCTGCATCGGAACCTACGCTTGAACCGGCTGTGCTTGTGGCTGCTGCACACGGACAGCCTGTCTCACTTCCTCCCGAACAACTTCCGCTAATGACGACACTGTTGAGGGTTTGCCGTTTAGCTTCTGGAGCTCTTCTCGAACCACCAATTGAATGAGCTCTCATAATACTTCAATACCATTTCCGAAGACAGCTGACACCGCGTCTACAGATGCGACGTTAACATCTCAAGTGTAGTGCCTCGCTCGCTCTTGCAGAGTCTTCTCAACCACTGTCACCTCGGTGTGAAATTCGGTGACGTTCTTCGGGGGGAATCACAGCAAACCAGCAAAAATCTCCTGCTTCACCCCACGCATCAAGTGCCGTAGTTTCTTGTCCTCGCTCATAATTTGATCAGACCGGCGAAATAACCGGCACATGTCTTCCACAATCATTGCGACGCTTCCATTGTTGCGCTGTTTTCTTGCTTGCAAGGCAGTTTCAGCTTTTTCCTTGCGGTCTGTACTCTTGTATGTGGCCAGTAGCTCCCTTCGGAAGTCATCCCACAGCCGAATGGCACCTTCATGGTTTTCTAACCACGTTCGTGCACAGTCCTGCAACGCGAAATAAACGTGGCGAAGCATCCGTTTTTCGGTCCATCCGTTGCAGTTGGCGACGCGCTCAGAACCCTCCAGCCAATCCTCGGCGTCTTCATGAGGGTCGCCATGAAAAGGGTCGGGCGTCCGTGGCTCATCGGCAACGACGTGAGTGGCAGCGGCTGGAGAGGAAACGACGTGTGTGGCGGCGGTTGAAGACGACATTTCGGTACTCTCACCGGAGACAGCTGGAGACACTCTAGGCTCTGTTGGCAGGGGAAAATCTGGTGGCTCACCACGTAGACGACGACTTGAGCGCTGATGAACTGGCGTGAGCTCAGTTGGTTCGACTGGTCGTGGTTCCGGGCTGGTTCCTCGAAGTCCAACTGGGTTTAGAATCATTACCCGGCTCCTCCACCAAAATTGTTACGCACAATCCAAAGGGTGTAAGAGTAACTGTTTATTGCGGCTAACATGTGCCCGAAAAGCAAAAGAAAATAAAGCAGCGTTTCGAAAAGGCAATCAGCAAAAGGAATCTTGCCTTGTCTTGTCGCCTAGGAGATCTTGGCTGATACCTACAAGGGGGATTGGCCACAGTGTACCCTATAATATATATATATCTCTTTTACAACGCTTAAAAAAGAGAGAAATTAGATGAGAACAATAATAATGTTCCATTGAAAAAACGTGAAAAATGGCAGAAGAATTTGATAAACCAGATTATATAAAACAAATTAACAAGAATGAGGAAGGGGGACAAAGAATGGGATATATCTGGCAGTACCACTAGCAGGGTATCCTTGCGGTTGCCTGAATGAATCTACGTAGCGCTTACAGGATAGCACTGCGGCCCGCACCCAACTGACTGGCTCCAAACGATGAAAGGGTGGATGTATTACCTGGCAGTCCGAGCATACCAATCGTTCTCTCAAGAATTATTCGGTGCAGTGAGGTGAAGCGGTGGCATGTTAGAAGAAAGTGTTCCAATGTTTCCGGTTCACTGCGAATTGCGCATAGGTTAATTAATGATAATCCTGATTTGTGGAGATAAAAATTTAACCGAGGAACTCTACAGCGAAACTCTCAACCGTGCTCCACTTCTTTTTCGTCAAAACCCCGTGCTGAGGAGGCGCGCGCCGTCAAGGCCTTTTCTTGTCTCATCATCGAGCCGCTGGTCTCTTGGAGGGGGGGGGGGGAGGTTGCACGAACTAGCGCGCGTAGTTTGAATACTGCGTCTGTCTTGCGTCAATATAATGCATTAAAATAGCTAAATAAATTCTACTGATTTAGAGATTAGAGAATGCACAATGTTTGTTTTCTTTAGATTTCGCTTCTTGCGATATGTGGCCGTACTAGCGTCAACACAATTACTGAGCATTTTAAGAGTTAAAAGTCGATTTAGCGAAGTAATGAGGATGCTCTAATTATTTTGGTAAATCGATAAGTTCATAAAAACGAGAATAATATTATCCTGGACCTTTGAAGTCTCAAATTGTAAGGTAGCGTCATCCGAAAGTTTTCGCGGCGTTTTGTTTGCCTCTAATAAACGCTTGCGTACGTGAAAGGTCCGCGGGAGCAGCTCGAGCATGAATTTTTAGAATGTATGGGTGATACAGGCGAGGTAGATGGTCATGTGAAGCAATCACAAGCTGCAGACATGCACGAGCAGGGTTAATGGACGCCGCTATTGTGAAAGCAGGCAGAGGAAGAAAGTTCCAAGGAGAGGATCAGTGACATCGGACGCATAAACCTATAAATGACGAAAGCAACCCCCGTGTTTCTGTGGAAGTGTTTGCAAGGACAACAAAGGAACAATGTTTCACGGGTGACGCTGACGAAGGCTGAGATGGCTTCTCAAAAATGAAACTGTTCATTTGACCGAACTTGTGGCTGGTAATCGTAATGTCAACTTGTATACAGCAACACACACTGGCACCATTGGCATTGAGAGGGGCGAACAGTGTGCCGGCCGTCAATCAACTGACAAGAAGTCATATATCGGCCGTCGAATATTCCAGCGTTATCGCTAGCAGCCACGTATGTTCCAGAATAATATTCGCGTTGTGCAAGTAATTGCATCGGAAGGTTCTAAGATGATCTGGGTGGTTCTTAATTCATTGGCGCCTAACGAATCCCAGGTGGTCGACATTTCCGGAGCCCTCCACTACGGCATCTCTTATAATCATATCGTGGTTTTGGGACGTTAAACCGCACATGTATATCAATTATTCAATTCATTGGCGCGGTTTGCGCAAGTCAGTACTCAAACGGGTAATGGAGCGATAACAAAACTTGTGAAACGAGTGTGGCAATTGCCGAGCACCACTGGATTCGTAAAAGTGCTACCGACAGTTGCGTGCAGGGTCGTCAGTGTAAAGTTGTGGTCGTGACTAAATTGGATGGATGTTGTAAAGGGATAGTGATGCGATGCACCTCCGAATAAAAGCCATCTGTAGAAGAGTTGGAAGGAATCAGAACGTTTTAGCTAATTTCTTTTACGGGAAGACTTTGTCAAAACGAGTAAAGTGCCACGGCATCTTCGTCAATCAATGTCAGTTAATGACAGTATCGAACCCTCTGGGTAACTGTCGTGGAATGAAAATTTCTTAATTAGATAAACAAATTCGTGAAGTCGGCTTTTAAAAACAAAAATAAAGTTTTGACTGTGTTAGCTTCTTTATAGCTTCCTTCGCACACATGTGAAGAATGACCATGCAATAGAAGCCTTAGTGTTATCAATTGGTGGGTCACGTGTAATCTTCATACTTACTTCTTTTCGCCATTGTTTCGCTACGACTTCAAGACTATGAACGTACACGTTAGACTAGTTCCCGATTATTCGCGTTGATGTTCTGAAATGGTTTTCCTGCACAGACAGCAGCTTTTATTATAATGGTCATGGACCACTCGTCGGGCTTTGCAGCCAGTGGTGTTTTAAAGTCTCGCTTTCTTTCTCGCTTCTTTGTGACAAGGATGTGGCGTTTCGTACTTCGAATGCCGGTCATGTCTCAGTTTTTGAGATCATTGCTTTCTCTCATATACCACCACCCTCATTCTACACATGGTATATCGGAAAACTATGTGAATATGCGGACAGTCCACTTGCATTTGCGCTAAAGTATAATAGAAATAACTTGCTGAGACCCGGACTACATAAGTAACGTTTATTACGCTCTTATGAACGAGAGTAGTCAGCAGTGCAACCACCACTGACGTTATGGCCGTTTTCCTAAGTATAGTGTAAACCACTGGCCGTGTTCTGTGGTAGAATACTTGGCCACGGCACAGAATGATCAAGTTCCGTTCCTGCTGAAATTGTGATTTCGATTACTCGCACTCATCGAGATATTTCGCCCACCACCAACGACACCGACACTGACACAAGATTCTCCTCGACACAGGCTCCAAAACACAGTCTCGGTAAGATTTCCAGAGCCCATTTTTCGCCGTTCCTTTGTTGACATAGACAGTGGCGCATATGCGCATTCCACGGTTTTTGGTGATCGGGTATGTGCCACACATGTTTGCGGGAAACGGTTTCTTGTCACACGAGATAGGCATGTCATCTTTTTCATCGTCATTATAGGTCACTCTGGTTCGTCATACGCTCATGTTTTTCATTGTCGATTCTGGTAAACAGCAAGAGGAGGAGGGGAGCAGGACAGCACGAAGACATAAGCGGCTAGATTTAAGAGCTATCAAATTGCCTTTGGTTTGCTGAAATATGGTTTTCATTTGAAAGTTGCTGTTTTATAGGCGGTGCGCAAATAGACATCAGCGAAATTTTTAAACGCGAAACTTTTTTAGCAAACACCGGCAACCTTGAGCGTATCTATCTATCTATCTATCTATCTATCTATCTATCTATCTATCTATCTATCTATCTATCTATCTATCTATCTATCTATCTATCTATCTATCTATCTAGCCGCTTATGTTTCGATGCTCTCGTGGTGAATGCTTTAACTTGGCATGAACCAAAATTAGCATGTGAGGTTAAGATGGTTTGACGAATATGACGCGCTGGTCAAGAAATGAATCATGTCACAATCCCCTCGCTTACGTCTTCAAACACTTTCCACCAGACAGTGGCCAGAGGTGATGGACCCTTAGTATCTACCTAGAAAATGACAAGAACACGCGAGGCAAATTTTTACGCGCGAGTGTTAGGAAATACCCGCCATCGGTATCGTCGACCCGACAAATGCAAAGGACAATTGTCAAGGTCAAAGCTCGAATCGTACCAAATCATTCTGCGTGGTAATGAAGAAATTTACCACAGAGCTACGCCAGGTCTCAGAACTACTTTTCAAATAGAAGCTAATCTTCGAGAAACGTCAAAAGTGGTTGCAGTGCTGCCTACCCAATTTTCTAAAAATTAGATATGTACTCCTTTTATGCAGCCGTCCGGTCGGATTAACGTCACTTGTTTTTAGTTGCTATGCGCTGGAGTTGATATATGCAGCAGATGTCCATGGCCAACATCCTCGCTGGTATCAGCGCTTCATATCAGCTTCTGGTGTTGCCAACATGCGCGTTCCAGTTGGCATTGTTATGCAATTGCAAACAACTGGCTATATAAACATCAACTCTTCATCATATGACGGCAAGTAACACATTTCTACCTATATTTACCGTCATTTTATGGCATTTAGTTCAATAAAAAATTGCAACACGGTCTCCTTCCATCCGCATGCTTCGCGTAATGTCGATTCCCTGGTACGTGGGATCTGCCGAATTTGTCGCTTGTGTATACCGTCTATTTATTATTTTCATTAAAATCACTTCGTGCCGGTACGACTCACATGGTGTCCTGGATGGAGGACTCTATCTACGGTGGAGAATTTCCAGCGAGAAAAGGATTGCTGCCAAAATAGTTTCTATTCCGATATTAGCCACATTTTTCCGCCTCTGCTGGTGGAAAGTCTGAGCATTTACGGTATTCGTGAGTGCAGGTCGTGGTTCAGTTATTAGCGACGAAAAAAAAAGTGTCTATATGAAAACCGTCAGTGAACTGTCGGTAAATAAGCTACATTAGAGAGAGAAAACTTTATTTGCGCATAACGCGGAGCATTCCAAACGGTCGGGCCCCTATTCCAGGGCTCCGCTGGCCCTAGCCATCATCTCAACCCGTTGGACCACCCAGCGCTGATCAACAATGGCCGAGCTGGACAGCAGCGCCTCCCATTGTTCCTCTGTGTTGTTTATGTTGTGGTGTTCTTCATTGTGATGCGTACACTCCCACGTGATGTGAAACAGAGTTGGTGTGGCCCCACACCACGGACATATATCTTTGTATGCTGTGGGGTAGAATACATGCAGCCTGTGTAAGTTCGTGTATGTGTTTGTTTGGATTATGCGTAATGCCACCGATTCCATTGCTGTGAGTTTCTTATGTGGTGCTGGATACACTTTTCTATTGTCCCTAAAATACTGAAGAATTGCACCAAAGTTAGGGTCTAGGGGCGTTGGATCCTCTATTGCAGTGTGCAAGGAAGCTCGGTAATCTTTGAAGCCTCGAGCCTCCTCATCCGCAAACTGGTTCCCGGTGACGCCCTCGTGCCCTGGCGCCCAAATAATGGTTTGGGTGTATTCAATTGGGAAGTCCTTGTGAGCTTTGGTTAGAATTTGGAAGACCTTCATACATATTTTACCTTTTTCGTAATTTCTACATGCAGCCTTCGAGTCTGTGATTATTGTCATTGGGGCTTTTCGCTCCCTGCCCTCCTTGATTGCCAGCGCGATTGCTACCTCCTCCGCTTCTGTGATAGAGGCTTGGGCTATGGAGGCACAACTTGTGACGTTTCCTTTTCGGTCTGTGACCACGGCCACCATGTTCTTTGCATTTGCCTGATATGGTGCGGCGTCAGTAAATCTCGCCGTATTCAAATATTTTGTCTGTTTATCTATGTAAACGGCTCTTGCTTTACGTCTTCCAGCATGTAAAACTGGGTCCATGTTCTTCGGTAGGGGGCGGTCCATGTTCTTCGGTAGGGGGCATATTTTGTACCAGGCTCTGACTGAGCACGACAATTCCTTAGCTCTTCCATGTGCCTGTACTTGTTCGCCGAGGCCGATCCTCTGAAGAAGTTTTCTGCCGGTTGTCGTCTGTAGCAGGTGGTTAATCTGGGTGGTTACTTGTGCCTCAGCCAACTCATCAAATGTATTGTGAAGTCCGAGCGCTAATAGCTTCGCAGTTGAAGTGCTTTGTGGTAGTCGCAGAGCTGCTTTATACGCCATCCTTATTATTTTGTCTGCTTTTTCTTTCTCCTCTCTATTCAAGTGGTAGGGTAGCGAGTATGTTAGTCTGCTGATGACTAAGCTCTTTACCAAACGAAGTACGTCTTGTTCTTTCAGTCCAGCACGATTGTTCGTTATTCGAACTATCATACGAACAATTTGTTGAGCTGTTCGTTTAAGCATATTCAGTGTGATGAGACATCGCTGATTGGACTGTAACCACATCCCTAAGATCCGAACAGTTGTTTTCTCTGGTATAATATTGCCAGCTAGCTTGACCTCAAGGCGGAGGCTCGGGTCTGTCCTTTGTTTTTTACTCTTGGAGAACCGAATAAGTTCCGATTTGTCTGCTGAGCACTGAAGCCCCATTTCTTTAGTGTAATCTTCGATGGTTTTAGCTGCCAGTTGAAGCCGCTCTTCTTTTTCCGCCAAGCTACCCTTGGTTGTCCATACAGTGATGTCATCCGCATAGAAGGAGTGTCGGATGTCGGGAATACCTTCCAGTTTTTTGGCTAGACCAATCATGGCTATGTTGAAAAGCGTAGGCGAGATCACAGCGCCTTGTGGTGTGCCTTTGCTCGGTGGGTGGAAGACATTGGATTCGTCTTCTCCTAATCTGAGAACAGCGGTTCTTTTAGTAAGGAAGTTCTGTACATATTTGTACGTCCTTTGACCACAGTTTGTCGCTGCTAGCCCATCTAATATGGCCTTATGGCTTACGTTGTCAAAAGCGCCTTTTATGTCGATGGCCATGACAATGTTTTCTCCTGCTTTTGGAACATTTGTTAGTACTTCGTCCTTTAAAAGCAGAAGGATGTCCTGTGTCGAAAGGTTCGAGCGGAAACCAAACGTGGTGTTTGGCAACAAGTTATTTTGTTCAAGGCGTCGTTGAAGTCTGGTATTTAATAATCTCTCAAACACTTTGCCTAAGCACGAGGTAAGAGAGATTGGCCTGAGGTTTTCTATTGCCAATTTCTTTCCTGGTTTGGGTATCATAATTATTACAGCATGCTTCCATTGCTGAGGTATAGTGCCATTCACCCAGTGTTTGTTAATGAAGTTAAGAAGCGCTGTTATGGCTTCGTCATTCATGTTGCGAATCATGGCATTGGTGATTTGGTCCGCCCCAGGCGCTGTGTTGCGTTTCATGCTGACGATTGCCGCTCTTACCTCGGCATGCGTGAAAGGTGCATCCAGTTCTGAGTTTGGGAGCCCAGTGTATTTAGCCTGGTAAGGGGCTGTGATGGCTCGGGCGCCAAAACACTTAATATAGATGTCTTGAAGCAGGTCATCTCTTGTGCCTGGATATGCGTGCAATAATCTTTCTAGAGATTTTTGTCCTTCGCATTTAGTTTTCAGAGGGTCAATCATGGCTCTTAAGATATTCCATGTCTTTGCTGTTCCTAGGGTTTCATTTAGTGAATCGCAAAATTGTTCCCAGTTGGCTGTCGCGAGTTGATTAGCGTACTGTTCGGCTTGCTGCGTTATTTCTTCAATTTTCGCTTTGAGTTTCTTATTTCGCTTTTGCCTTTTCCATCTTTTAGTGAGGTTTCTTCTTGCTTCCCACAGGTGGAGAAGGTGAGCGTCTACTTCAGGGGTATCATCTGTTCTAGCGACAGTTTTGGTGTACATTTGCTCTTCATTTCGTAGTACTTTGCACCACTCGTCCAAGTCGTCTAAGGCGGTCACGTGCGCTTTTAGCGCTTTTCTGTATGCGTGCCAGTCTGTAATTTTGGCTGTGCCGATGTGTTTGCGGATTCGGCCGGTGCGGATTGTGGTGCTTAGTATGTAATGATCACTGCCCAGGTTTTCAAGGGTGTTGTACCAGTCCACACTGTGGCAGTTTTGTACTATCGTCAAGTCCGGACTTGTATCCATGAATACGCTGTTGCCTATCCTCGTTGGTATTGTAGGGTCAGTTAACAGAGTCATTTCCAGTTTCTCTATTTGTCTCTCGATATTCTTGCCTTTGGTGTCTTGCATCTTATATCCCCAGCTTGCATGCCTGGCATTAAAGTCCCCAACTATGATTAATGGATTCCCTTTCGCCAGTTTTGCTGTCTCTTGAAAGAGCTTGTCGAACGTTGCTCTCTTTTGTCTTGGGGGACTATAGATATTAAGTATGAAGGCGCTCTTTCCATGGCTCCCTTTGTAGAATATTTCTGTTATGATATGCGGGATATCCGCCTCTTCAATAGGCTGATGACATATTGCTGTAATTGAGTTATCGACTAATGTAGCAACTTTCCATTCTGCGTCCCCGGTACTATAAGTTTCGTAGCCCCGTAATTTTGGTTGTGTTCCGGCTTCCTGGACTGCTATGACAGCAGGTGGCTTTTGTTGCGACGCCACCAGCTGCAACAGTTGCCCTCTTTTCCGCCGGAAACCACGGCAGTTCCACTGCCATATTTCGCACTTTTCTGACCGCTGCGTTTGATGTTTAGCCATTATGCGTCTCCTGGTTCATGGCCGACAATCCGGGCCTGTTGTAAATTCTCTCAGCTTTTTCTCTGATGTTGATGCCTGTGGCATGCTTTCGCAAGGCTTTCGTGAATTTGACGTGTTGTGTCTGGATTTTCTTGTCCAGAATCTCGAGCTTTCTATCTACATTTATCATTACTTGCTCTATAACTGTCGGTATAACTTCCTTTAATGTTTCTTTCAGCATCGACGACGTAATCATTGAGTCACCTCCTGCATTCGGTTGCGTCTGCGATTTCTGGCCACTCTGGGTGGGTATAGAGTTTTGTTGCGGGTGCTGCGTTTGTTGCTTTTTTAGTTCCCAATTTTCGCGTTCTAGGTCACCTATTCTCACCCGCATTATCTGTAACTCACGTTCTAAGCGCGTGAGTTGTGGTGTTTGGTGTGAGTGTAGGGAGGATTTTGCTGCCCAGCTCACCTGGTTCTTCGCTTCCTTTTTCTGCGCCTTCTTGCCCTTGTGCTGTTTTTGCTTTGCTTGGGCCTGCTTGTGGCCACCATTCCTGGAGTTGGAGCAGTCTCGAGAGCCGGACCTGGATCGGGATGTAGATCGAGATCTGGATCGGGAACTGGAACGGGCCCTGCCTGGCGATGCAGAGTCCTCGCGGTCCGTGCTGAACCAGCGTCTCTTGAGTATGCCAGTGGTTTTTGGTGTGCTGTGTTGGTGCGACAGCAGTGACCAGCCCTTTTGAGGGACACGTTTGAGTTTCTTGGTGCACTCCGATGCCGCCGTGGGATGGCGTCCGCCGCACAGAGCACATTCCGGATCGCAAGTGTGGTCCTCAGGTGGGTCTCTTAGGCGACAGTTACGGCACGCCTTTGTCATTGGTGTGGGACAAACATCCGTCCTATGTCCCTGGCTCTTGCAGAGTTTACAGTACTGCCGTGTGGGTTGATAAGGCACGCATGGCATTTCGCCACCGTAATAATACACGAAGCGTGGCAGTATTGGTCCATCGAACGTGATCACTGCAGTTTGTGACTGTCCGAGCATGCGGGCTTGAACAATTGTCACTCCTTGAGTGCGCACTCGGAGATGGCTCAGGAGTTCAGCTTCTGGCGTTTCGCGTTCTAATCCGTGTACCACTCCTTTCAGGTATCCAGCAGGAGTGGATATGTAGGTGTTCACGAGATAGTTGGTGCCGTTGAGCTCCAGTGTCTTTATCTTCAAGATCCTTTCTGCTATATCTTCGTACGGAGTGCTTGCAATAATTATGTTTGATCCGTTGCGAAGGCGAAGCAGAAATTTGTGGCTGTTACAGGCCTCCGGGTCACCGCTCGCATGTTCTATCGCTCGCGCAACCTGGTATGCTTTCAGTTCCTTCACAACTAACCCTGGTCTGGGCCGCATGATAATCTTCATATCGTTTTTGGGCAGCGGCGCCACGCGCGTTCGTCGTCGGCCCCTTTTAGATGCTCTTCCGCGTCGCTCTTCTGCAAGCGTTCTAGCGCCGGAGCTGTTGCTCTCAGTTACGCCTCGAGCAACGCTGTCATCACTCGCTGCGCGTTCTTGTTTTCTGATGCGTTTTCGCTGTCGCAATGGCATAGCTACCTGCCACTGACCACCCTTGGCTTCGTCGTCGCGTTCCTCCGCAGAGTCTTTTTCCTTGTTCTCGGCGTCGCTAGTAGATTCCCCTTGTAGCACCTCGTCAGGTGAAAGGAAATCTTCGTTGGCGTCCACCGCAGAGCTCACTTGGGTTTCGATGTCTTGGTCATCCATGTCCATAAGTGCCTGGGCAAGTTCCGGGTCGTTGTCCGTTGGGGTTCGGGCAGGTGCAGCGCGACGCGTCGGCCGAGAGCTGGCTGCCAGGACTCCGCGTTCCTCTTCGCCGCGAGGCTTAGCGTGGCGGGTTGGCATGCTCTGCCGAAGGTCTTCACTTCCCAGAGGAAACCGGGATCGCTTGTCCAAAAAGGTGGTGTCAGCGTGTACCTGACGTCTTCCTGCACAATTCCCGTAGTTTCACTGGTAGTCACATGATTTTAACCGCTGCTAGGTACGATGATTGACGGAGCCGATGTGAACGCGTGTGCACTCCTCGGCGCCACCTGGCGGTCTCTATAAGCTGCATGTTTTTGTTTTTTTCGCCCTTGCGACGATACGCGTAGAAAATTAAGCGCTTATCCTGATTTCCTGAAGAGGCAGAGGTTCCTTCCGCTGGAATCGCTAATGGTAGCGGAGGTAATGTAAGTTATGGCTACCTTATTTACCTATTCACTGATATACACCAACACATGTTGGCATACCAGTAAGTAAACAGAAAATGCACACGGATATAGCGAAACAAAAAAGCTGTATTTACATTGGCAGAAATGAAAATCACAGAGTTCAAGTCATATGCAAAAGAAGACTTGCAGTGCGACAAACTTAGAACTATCGACCCCCGGAGTAACCCGCTTCATCCTTCACATGTTTATTTTGTTCAGATTCCATTTAATTTAGCACCTTGTCAACTATTGCTTTGAAGGTCTTGTTGGAGAAACCACCTAGGGAACGGCGCAAGCGGTCCATGTGGACGCGGATGTCTCGTTCACTGTACTCAGGCTTCCTTGTTTTTACCAGCGGCACCAATCTGGACAATTTATCTTCAGCTTTGATTTTCGTAGATGGTGCGCTTTGGCTGGACTGTCTTGACTCGACGTCCCAACGTGGAGCGGGCAACTTTTTTTCATGCCTAGTTCGTCCATGGCCCTCTGGCACTGGATGCCGCTCTGCTGACTTTGTCGAGCTCTCTCCAATCGAAGGAATGCGCCATGGTTTCGTGCTGCTGGGAATCGCACGTTGGTTTTTCTCTTCCTTCGATCGAGATGCGGTTGATTTCTGATGCAACGGAAACAATGGCCGGGGTGTTGACCCCATGGGCTGTGTCCGTGGCTTCCCTTCGGTACTGACTGGAAGCAATAACGTTGTTTGACGCCGCGTCGGCGCTGGCCTGGGGCTTTGTTCTGTAGGAAACGTACGGATATTCTCCTGGGTCTTTTGACAATACTTTGATGATGACCGTAGATGTGGTGTGGGCTATAGCAGACTTTCTTGATGAGTGAGAGTGGAAAATGGCCGTTCCTCAACCTTCAGTCGATGATCGGGTGATCCCCGATGCAACGCAGGCACTGGGAGTGATGTTGATGCAATGGGAAGCACATGTTTTTTTTCTGCCTTGCGTCGAGATGCGGGCAATTCCTGATGGCACGAGGACAATGGCTCGGTTGTTGTCGTAATCGGCGGTCCCCGTGGCTTCACTTCGGCTGTGGGAGGTAGCGGTGGTAGCCTTCGACGCCGAGTAGGTGGTAGCTGCGGTCTTGGTATAATAGGAAACGCGAGAAACTTTTTCAGTCTTTTTTGTCGAGACTCAGGTGGTGATAGTGGACGTGGTTGCGGCTTTAGCAGAGTGTTTTTACCAATGGGAATGGAATATGGTCTCTGCTCAGCCTTGGATCGTGTTGATCGACGCTGCGGGTAGGCTGGCTGCATGGGGAGTTGGTGGAGTCCGTCGGGCACGACTTTTCTCGGCCTTGGGTGGAAGTGGAAGATGTCTCCCACGTGGCGTGAGCCTTGGTCGAGGCTTCGGAGCATTAGAAAAGCCATGTTCCTTCTCGAACATTTGGCGATAACGTGATGGTGTTATACCACGTATCAGGCTCATAAACGATGGTGTATGGCGAACTGGAAGCACGAGTTGCTTCTGCTCGGCCTTCGGCTGATGTCGCGGTGACGGATTGGAAAATGGCCATGGTTTTGGCTCTCGCGAACTCGCCCGTGCTCCTGGCTCATGCTTGCTTCGGCTTAGATGTGCTCACACTATTAACTTTTGCGGCGGTCGGTGGTGGCACTAGGTCCGGTGGCGGTGAGGTTCTTTCGACCGTGCGTATGTTACCGTGAATCTGCTGTGGTTTACGGTCTTGATGTTCTGGTACGGCATTGGGTCTGTGCTTGAGCTGCGTAATATTTACATCACGCTTCTGCAGGGCGGATTTAGACTCGGTGATCCGAGCAGGTTGGAATCTTTTTGTCTGCACCTTATCATCGCATGTTTCCCGCAGAACCTTCAGCACACAGGAATGGTGCAGGTGCAGCGATGAAATCTGGCTCGAGGCAGTCATCGTTCTGCACGTAGCTGGTTCGTTGTCCCCACCACCTCCAGATGACACGCCGAAGCTGCTGTCCGATGAAAGCACACTTTTTCCTTGACGCACGCCATCATCCGCTATCGCGTCCTGAAGGGTGCCATCGTTAGCAACTCGGTAAAAGTTTCATCCAGACGGTCTTCTTCTCCATCGGTGCAGTTGTAGTACACGAACGTGTTCTGATCTTCATGGATGACTTCAAATAGTGGGAAGCGGTCCAAAAACGCTGTGATCGTGCCATGTATGTCAAGAATTATCTGAACTTCGGAAATATTAACGGCTTTCCGCAGTTCATATTCTTCAGAGGGACCATTCTGCCGCAAAAAATCTCGCAGCTGTGTCACGATACTTAGTGCCCCTTGCTTGGTTAGCTTCGAATTTCATTCTTTTGATCGAAGACTTCGTCGAATTCGAACTCATATTCTCCTTCATCTGACGTCGACGAACTGATATTCGATTTACTTAGTCCCTTGCACTTGTAATTCGACATCGTCCGCGAGGGTGTGGAGTTCTTAACCCTTGAGAGGCACTTAGAATCAACTCTTTGACAGGCGTTCCGAACCTCGCCGGATTGTCGCTTACCGTATGAGATTCCTGTTGCATCCGGAAATGGACAAGAAGCTCTAGCAGGCTGGTTTCAGTGTTGGAAGGCTTGTACTTTGGGCCTTTGCTGGCCTCTGCAGGGCCGCTGCTGGTCGATCTGCTGGGCCTCTGGTGGTCGGAAGACTGCTTCGGCTTCCGTTTCGTCCTTCTCTTGTGCTGGGAACAACAACGGTGGACATGACTTGAATGGGATCGGGTTCCGACGAACTAGCTGCGCTTCCTGGAGCTTTGGCTCTAGCAGCTGGTTTCCGATTGAGAACGAAGCGGAGATACCACGAGCGTCACGACCAGCTCGAGAACAGACGTGATTTTTTTTATTACGTGGTTCATACCCACTGTGGTGTATTGGCCATGAAAGCGTAGCGTATTTTTTAAATTTCTATGAGCACTACAATGATGAGAATCATTTATTTAAGGCACCAATATTATAAGAAAAATCATGGACAAAGAGGGAGAGAGAGAAAGGGAGAAGAAACAAAAAAGTAAAATTGTGAGATTTTGCGATAACCAGACAGTGGTATTTTCTTCGCCCAACCATTCAGAATGCTCGCGATTTTTTACTCCCAACCAACGGGGCCGACGGTGATGACGGAATTTAGTGACACGAGCTCTCTAACTCTATCGCGTTAAAATCAAGCAGCCTCTTTGAGAAGGACCAGTCAAGCAAATCAGATACAGTTTCCACGCCTGCCTTTTCATTGTTCATATACCTTATGTGGTTATTATATAATTAGTTTGCGAATGTACCAAATCATCAAATAATCTCTTATTTAAATATTTATAAAATAGAACATAGCTTTCGGGAGGTACATTTCATCGTAATCTTTTGTAATACTACAATTCAAGCCATTAGCTTCAATAATTTGTGATGTCCACATTTGCACTTTCTAGGTTCTTTTCCCAAAACATTATCTGGGGTGTATAAAATCGTGGCCAATCGACAAGAAAGAAAGCGTCTGGGTCAGAGATAAAGAGATATTGAGATATTCTTGGCGGTAAGCCGTAAAATTTTAAAAATGCTGTTACTCTTTGTATGCGTAATCGACGAAGTAGTGCAGGAAGGCGCGCTTCCTTATACAGTTCCATCCACAGCAAAAGTACGGGGGGTGTGAAATATTTATAAAGCTCGATTCCCGCTTTGGCTCGGAATGTAATTTCGATATAAATGTTCCTATTGCACATGGCCTTTCGACCTATGCAGTGACCAGATTGATCACAGCACTAAGCACTGATACAGCAGCAATTCACATTTGTTGTGGATGCAACATCCCGCAAACTTTTGCTGTTAAATAGTACATTATAGCCACAAACCTGTGCATCTTGCTCCAAGACAACCAGCGGTTTTGATCTATAAATAGTTTGCATACGAATTCCGGTAGTGGGCACATGTACAGGGCTATTCACTCATAGTACGAACACCGCGCCGCGTGGCTTCGCTCCGTGGGGCGCCATCGCTGGCGGTGCGGCCGCGCATCGAAGCTTACCAACGCAGGCGCACTGGAACGTGGAGGCGGGGTTTCGTTTCGATTGAAAATGCGGGAGCACACCATACCTGTTTTGCCAAGAAGCAAACTTAAAGCGTCTGAGAAACCACGAGCATTACAGGAAAGTGGGCTTGGCTCAGCACCACGTGTTGTGTAGTTACGGTGACCCTAATTACCCTAATCAGAAAAGATAGTTCGATGGAGTCACTCTCAAAATTTCTTTGTCACACGACAGCCTTCGGCGTCAGCCTTCTGTCGGCCCTGTTGATCCTACTTTTCATTCAGGAAACCGTGTTGGATCCGTTGGTGCGGGGAACAAGCCAGCTTTTCCTTGTTCGACCGATAACTTCTTCGACACAGCGGCACAAAACACGTCCTTTCTTTGCATTGCCGCTTTGCTTCTAACATCTCACGATGTTACAGCACACACCTGGCGTTGTCTAACTTCACGGTAAATCAGAGCACAGCTGTCACACACTGATTTTACACGTGGCGACACTCCAGTAGCAACAGGACGAAAAGAATTTTGCGCGTTCGTACACCCTCTCGACACGCAGCGCCGCTTGTGGCATCTGAGTGCAGTTGTGGGGCCACCCTCTCTCGTACGGAAGGCACGCGCTCAGCAGTACAATTCTAGACACTGTGATTTTAGCCCCTTGGAGCTTACACCGTCACAAAATGCGGATATGCGTAAATATAGAACATATCTATTTTAATGACAATAGTGCATTTGCCGTACGACATACAAAACAACGGCATTGTGATTGAGCCGAAAACAGAATTACCAGGGTCATCCAAAAGAATATGGGCCGTTTGATCCCCGGCAATAAGTATTCACACGTAAAATTTTCTATTGCAGGTTAAGTTCAATACAATACCAGTCCACTTTTCGTAATCCCCGTAAACATCTAAGCACTTTTCGTATACCACTGCACCAGCTTCTTTAGTATCTCTGCATAGAATTTCACCGCCTCGTTTGGCACCCAGCTTGCACACACTAAGTGATTTCTGAGCCTTCCAGATAGAATCATGGATACTGTGGAGAGTCGTACAAAAGAAAATCCATCTCACAAACAACAAAATGTTTGTCGTCAATTTGATCACAATACTTGGTATATTTGTTGAGCAGTTTTAATGACCTTGCCCCCCCCCCACTCTTTCTTCTTCGTAAAACTGTTCGACTATTTGATAAGGTTCAGCCCCATTTTCTGACTTTTCCTTCATTCATCACTGTATCCATAAACTACGCACTATACTCCCGATCAACTGGAGAGGTGGATGACCCTTTAGTTTGTAAAAATTGAATTACAGCCCACACTAGCCAACTGGCGGGAGACAACGATTCTCGTGCTTAGTTTCATCTCCGCTGCGTCAAACAGACGACTACTGATCCACAACAATAACTTCAGCACCTTGCTGCAGAAGGAACGGATTACCTTGTGTAAGTGAATCTTTATTCTGATATGTAGATATTTAAACATTAGCAAACGACCTGAATGTTTTTGTCACCTCCGTACAAAGATAAGTGTTTGCCGTCAAGGGGACACACGTTCTTTCATATCCTGCAAGAGTTTTCGAAACAAGAAAGGAATAGTGAAACTAGGAACAATATGAGAACACATGTGCCACTCAGCTCTTTCGAGTGCCTTGCAGCTTTGCACGTTGGAATTGGTTGAACCTCCCGTGTGTCAGGAAAAAGTAAAAATAAGATAAACACGATACCACGCTCGAGGTAATGAAAATAAGAGGTAGTGGTGCCTTAGAATAATTGTTCTTGTTCGTACTGGCTAAATCTGCCTGTGCCGTATGAGGCATCACCGGCAAAGGCTTACTGAGCTGGGCAAAGTCCTCCCCCATGATCCACCAATCAACGCAGTCTTCCTTCTGCCACTGGCGTTACACCTGCGAGCTTTTAAATCCCATGCACCTAACTTTCAGTCTCCCCCTCGTACGCTTCCCTTCTCTGGGAATTCAGTCAGTTACCAGTCCAGTGGTTATCCTCCCTACGTGCTACGTGCCCGGCCCATGGAGAAGGGACAATCAAAGACAACACCCATTCGTTAAAAAGCAACAGACAGTGTGACCCACTGTCACGATGGACAGTGGGTCACATTCGCGTACATATGCTTTCTATCGCAATTACTATTCTTTTTCACTTCATACATTGACAACACTTGATGTTTTAAAGAAAACTAGTGTAATTTGAAGCACTTTGGTTCGAATGAAAACTTCGACGCTCGGGCGTTGAGCAGTAGCATAATCAGGTCTTGCGTGCATCGCCTTCAACCACGCCGCAAGAAAAAGAACATTCGGGCGCACAACATTGCCCATTTCAAGTACATGCAATTAATATGTGCCCACTATACGCATCCGCATAGTAGAACGCGCAGGTGGGCCCAGATGCGGCGATTATGGAGACTTCTTCCGCTGCACGGAAATAACTTTTTTACGAAGCTGGTTTAAACACTAGCGCTCTTTGGTAGAACACTTGAATGCCACAAGCCCTGGGCTTGATTTTAATTTGAAATCAAGAGTCAAGATTTGCAGCTATCAAAAATTTACAATCACGGTATATGCCAAATTTTCGCTCAGAATGAACACTGCCAACACTAATGAATTAGTGAAACAACCTCTTTAACGTTATGGCGTTAACAAAAAAGTGAATTTCTTTGAATTTACCCTCATTGACAGCTCATGTTTTCACGATCCTGTCATGGGACAACCTACCGATACTTTACCAAGGCTATAGTGATACTTCAACTCACAGGGATGCACCCATACCACAGTAATAGATGTAAAATATCGCAAAGTATTAAGAGTGTATCAGTTCATTTGCTGTTACTTCTCATCGAAAAAACTACGCTCTCAGACATACACTTCTTTAGTATGTACATACATCGCAAAATTGCAACCTTCGCGAAAAGAAGTTTGCGTGTCTGCTGCAGTACCAATAGAGTTGGATGTGCGATTGCATGGACTTGCTGAGCAGCGTGATGCAGGCTGTACAACAGGCGCAGAATGTGACATTGGGTTTCATGCATGCCTCCGTCGCAGACTGATGCGTCGACACGCTTGCACGGGCTCCGTTTTTGCAGTAGTCCGTAGCGCCCAAGATGCCCTCGGTGTCAAAGAGAAACAACGCGAGAAATGCCGTGAGTGTCACAGATAAATAAAGTGGTGATTTTAGTGTCATGACTAACCGCCGCACAATATAAAGCTTTGCTATACGGGTCACTCGCACTGTAAAGGAACGTTGATCTTACGCGCCTGCCGGACTATATGGCACAGAATAGAAAGAAGCCTGCGCTCTATTAAGAGACTTATATGTTAACGAGTCCATCGGCTGGCCCACCCCCGCACGTCCTCTGGCTCATGCTGCTGTACATCTATTCAATGTCTGTCATCAGTGCTTTTGGTCACGCTCATGTTGGGATATATAGGAGCCCGTATGTGACATTGCCTAAAATTGTCGTTACAAGCGTTTAAGTCTCCAGGTGACACTCGGAGGGGGGGGGGGGGGGGTCGGGAGGGATGTCATATACAGTTTAGAGGGTATATTCAAGGAGATTTAGAGTGTGTGCCAGCCGATCAATAACCACAGCAAATAAGAAGAAGCGCGCAGTTGTTACAATAGTCTAAAAATTAAACCAGAAATCACGGTATACCTATTCGAAATTGCTGCTATATACTTGATGCTGCGCGTGATATGAATGTAAAAATGATTTTATCTATAGTTAAAATAACCACAATAGTTCCAGCACTTGTCAAGCCCTCCTTTTGCATTCGGCCCGAGTATAGTCAATCTCTACTCGACCAACCATGCAAATGAAGTGTTGCATTCTTTTAATCAGTTTGCAGTGAAATTGTTACACAATTTTGTACCTTAAGGGGTTTCCGCAAAATTGTGATGCCACTTTTACCTCACGGAACACGTGGAATTCGAAGGGCGAAAAAAATGTTCATACCGCGTAAAAAAACGTTCACATAAAATAGTGGTATACATCATAATTTCCGTCTATATATATCACACTGTAAAAATTCCTAATCATTATATATATATATATATATATATATATATATATATATATATATATATATATATATATAATCTAACAGACAATATTGCCAATGAATCAATGAATGTATAGTGGAAGTGATTACACCAATTGTATTGTAAATGTGAAGAAAAAAGAAGTGGGCGAAAAGATAACTCACCTTGAGCAGGAATCGAACCTGCAACCTTTGGATATCGCGTTTGATGCTCTACGACTGAGCTACCGTGGCCTCTATCCCCACAGCGACTTTACATGGTTCATATGTGAATTTAAACGCAAGAGTGTCAGTCAGCGCCATCTGTAGCCATAGCGGCGAGTGTGACACAATCTTTGTGAGTCTGTTTGGCGTCACGTAGCACGGGAACTTATTACAAGCTGGCAGCTGACCAATAGTCTTGCGTATACAACCTAACGGCACCAAGTCTGCCAGTACGGTTACTGCTCATGGCAAATTATCTTTTCATCCACTTTGTTTTCATCACATTTACGTTACAATTGATCAGATCACTTCGCCTATACATTCCTTGGCATTATTGTGGGTTAGATCTCATTATTATTGTGTCAAAACATGGATATAAAATCTTGGATTCGAACCATTTTCTGCCTGCGCACACTCATTGACGATCTAATGCCCGATACAATAGACAGCGCTCACAGCTCGGGCTCCACCCGAAGGCCGTGGCCTCGCGTCCCTGATAGTTACGGTGGTTGTGTCGTGGTTGTGTACTTTAAGCCCTCATTATTATTATTATTATTATTATTATTATTATTATTATTATTATTATTATTATTATTATTATTATTATTATTATTATTATTATTATTATTATTATTATTATTACGTCAGTCCGTCTGTACGGATGATTGAAGATGTGCCGTAGTGCCGAGTTAAGACAGCGAAGAGGTTAAACCTTGTGGAGTACGAAGGCGCCACTTTTATTCATTCTAACCGGAAGGAAAACTCTAAATGTTACTGAACTACCCGCAGATGCGTGCGCGGATTATCTGTTTGAGGTCCAGTATGTTGCTGTGCAAGCTCGCATGTGTGACCTTAATGACTACGTCCCGTCAGTCCGCAATTATTGTGTAATATTGACGGCTTCCACAATATCTAACAGACACATGGATAAAAAGCGCGGGCCCCTTAATTCTTTCCTCTTCATCCTCGTCTCTGCTATGCCTTTCGCGGGATTTCGTAACCCTCGGCCACACTGCATGTCTCCGGTGAGTCTTGTCGACCATTGTGGGCGCCGAAAAGAGCTCCGATTTCGGTGCTTCGAAAAACTAATAACATGCCGCCGAATCATCCATAGATGATGGCCACTGATCTTTCAATCCATGACGTTATTGAAAGACGACGGGCCCCATCTGTTGAGTGGGCAAGTTTTCATGCAGGTGCAAATGCGCACATATGATCTCACGCGCTGTTCGATGGAAAGACTTTGGTCGAGGTTCTCTAATGCTTCTAATTAAACTACCATTCAAATTCTCGCGAAATCAATGACAATTTTCAATCCCTCATCTCTACTCTACATTCTCTGGCTATGGGCGTTTAAAGAAGATGTTCTCCAATTCAGAGTACGATTTACTCTACTGAATTGGAGCCTTGTGCCGTCCCACGTATTATGCTTAGCGGGAAAAACTTTGCTTAAAAGATGGGCTAACAATTAAGAGCACTACGTACTCTACTATGAGAGAGCAGAGAGCCGTCCCGATATACACACCAAGCGCTTAACTTATGGTATCAGCGCTACATCACACCTACAGTTATGGCACTGCTGCCGGTAAGCAGATTTTTCCCAACGACTCTTTGTGCACGACCACGTTACATGGTCTAGGTATCGTCTAAACGAGCAACAAATTTAGTCGCTTAAAAAATGCTCTAACAGCTTTCTCACATTAATACCGAGATTGCTTCGATCTAGAAAAATGAACTTTTAAATAAAAATAATAATGCCGACGCCAGTAAAGCAGATATAGCATTGCATTTTTCTTCGTTTGAACGCAAATGCTTAAAAATCAAAGAGCGCGCTTTCACCCAGGCACGAAGTCTCGTGATTTTCTGGAGATGGCGCCACGTGGCGTGCCGCGAAATGCACAGCGGCCTGTTGTGTCGGGGTTTTATCCGTCTCATACACTAAGCATATATCAAGGCTGAGGCGGCTCATTGACAGCGAGAAATGGCGTTTGTATATGAGTGAGTACGTACACAATGCGCTGTCGTGTAGTTTGGTGGATTGTATCCTGCAAACATTGTAGCTAACACAATATCTAATCAATTTACTATCCTAGGGGAAT
>WOVY01000840.1:805000-852500 GCA_013436015.1 Rhipicephalus annulatus
GTCAGAGACTATCTTAAGCTTAATAATAAACATTTACCACAGTTCTCCGTCATAGCTACTCAAACCAATATTAGGAGGCTTACATTATCACACTTTTCATGCGAACGGCTGTGGAGAAGGCGAGTGATTTGCTTACCCAACACGTTCGCGACGGCCCGTATCCAGCACGTTCGCCATTCCGCATCGCGAAAGCTGCGGAACAATGTGAAACTGAAGTCATATACGTCCGTAGCAATTCATAATGCAACAGTCACGTCGACTGGGGTAGCGCGCGGAGCTGTTGCGTCTGCTCGCTTTTTCGTCGTCGTTCTTGCGAGTGAAGCAGCAAGCACTTCACGGTGGTTCAATCGGTGACGCGTCCGACTAGCGGAGTGAAATTCATCGTTCTTTTGCTTAGTGTTCAATGCGCAAATGCACCTTATATTTAGCTCAATAATTGTTTCGTACGTTGTAGTTTCACCTGGCTGCGCAGTAAACTGTGCAAACTGGGCATCACACTACCCAAAACGGCGTCGATAGGTGGCGCTGCGTGTCCGCAAAACTCCAGAGACTCGAAGACACGCACGCTTTGCATCGCAGCCCTCGCATCGCGAGTCTCCCGGCTGGCAAGCCAAAGTAAAAGAGCCACTTAGAGCAATTTGCTCTGAATTATACGAGCATTGCAACAAAAAGCAATGCAGAGAACTGATCTTAAGGTGAGTTGCTGTGCTCTAGTTTTGTTTATGCAAAACAGCAGCACGAAATCACTGAAGTTTCCCAATCACGATTTCGATTGTCTTTCTACGTACATAATAAGCACACAATCAAACCAGTACCGTGAACTCAAACCAGTCGGCGTATAACGACAAGCATAAAACGTAAGCATGTATTGTTGACAAAAAATAAACAACGCTGTTGTCTACGGCGTTAGAGAAGACATTGAATTCAGCAACTATCGAACCACACTCATAATGAGAGACGCGTACTAACTTCACAAAGTAGATTCTAAAATGTCGACTTGAAGTTCTCACTTCCGATTCTAACCATGTCTTTTGTCGCAACTAGTTGCTCTTAACGGGTGGTTTTACAAAGTGCTTTTGGCCATAGCAGGCATTGAATTCAGCAACTATCAAATCATACTCATAATGGAAGACGTGTACTTACTTCATAAAGTGGATTCTAAAATGTCGACTTGGAGTTCTCACTTTCGATTTTATGTAACCATGTCTTTTGTCGCAACTAGTTGCTCTTAATTGGTGGTTTCATAAAGTGTTTTTGGTCATCACCAGACTTGTTCTGACATCAGAACACGCAGCAACCACTGACGGCAACGAACAACGATGTCATTCTTAGGTGAAAAATATTTGACCACCCAGCACGCACGGAAGGAAAAGTTCGTATCCGTCAAAGCAGATGCGCTGTACACAGGGGAGTCCACGCCTTGAGAACAATGATGGTAGTCGAGAGCGACTGTAATTGAACGAACGCTGGAAGCAGTGCCACGTGACGGCATCTTGCCCTTACCGATGCGGCGCTGGCTTCAACGAGGTCGGAGGAAAGGGAAAAGAGAAGAGGCACGTGAATAACCACATTCGTCGCTACTTTGAAAAGCTTTAGGGGCTGCAAGGCGGTTAGATAGATGGATGAATAGACATAAAGGTGCCTTGGGGCACTCCTAGCTCTCTGCGTATTTTGTAAGTGTCATTAGAGGCACCTAAGAAATACTTCGCATTTCAAAATGTCTGTACATCAAATAAAATCGTAATGAGCTAGACCAGGTTGTTCATCGGGAAGAACAAATCACTGATATCCTGAATTGGCAAGTCCTCCTTTCTGCTGACGCTTGTATGTTGCAAACTAATTACTCGTGTCCGAGGGCGAACACAGCCCACCTTGCCAAACGCCAGCCACAAAAAAATCTGAATATACATTTTTTTCCCAAGGGGAGCCTTCAGAGCAAAGTTATGCTTCAGCAAAATAATTTGAAATCCAGATTTGCGCACAATACAAGCAGCTGATTAGAATCATGAATGTCAGTGAATTAGTGCACACCAAAGGGGCCATTTTGGCGCGTTAAAGAAGCAAGTTTTGAAAAACTTGCTTGATTAAGTATGTTTAGGTAAACGATATTCCGAAGCAATGTTGCAATGGATTTTTCTATAGTTGAAAGTATATGAGAGTTTCTGTGTGAAATATAAAACGTGCGAACATTTTTTTGGACGAGTTCGCAATTTTTTCACTTATGTTTTCTTCTGACAATACCATAAAGAAATCTTGATATAATTCGCACTGACGTGTTCTGAACCAACGGGAAAAATTTTTGTAGGACATTTACACCTCGTGTCAAATGTGCCCATGAAATCTGAAAATATTTGTTGAAGCAAAAACGCACCGCCATATGGAATCACACACGCACACACACACACACACACACACACACACACACACACAACACACACATATATACATATATACAACACACACATATACACACACACACACATATATATATATATATATATATATATATATATATGTGTGTGTGTGTGTGTATGTGTGTGTGTGTGTGTGAGTGTGAGTGTGTGTGTGTGAGTGTGTGAGTGTGTGTGTGTGTGTGTGTGTGTGTTGTTGCGAAAGACGGCGACGCCAACACGGTCCCGAAGGCGCCACTGCTTCGAACTCCGCAGGGAACGTCACCAGCCGTTTGGTGGCGTAGTTTTCTCAGCTCGCGACTGCTTCTGCGCAGAGCTGATAGACGAGCGGACGAGACGACGGTGAGTTAAACAAGGTTTATGAAAAGCATATATACAGAGGCGTTACAAATTCGGCACTGGGGCCGACAGAGACTCGAAGAACCGAGCTCTCGTCTCTAACACCTAGGTCTGCTCTCAAACGGGTCCCCCTCTTACACACAGGTCGGCTCTCCGACACAGGGGCTTTCACCTAGGACCGCCGATCGCGACGCGCCGCAGGGCTTCTTTTATATGCACCGGGTCCAACCAAAGTGTCCAATCAGAAGCGCCGCTGGTCGTCAGGGCAGACTCCTCAAATGGGGTCGCCGCTGGGCCGCGTCATTCTTTCTCAACGACTCTGGAGAGGCTGCGCTGCAGGTGGCTGCACCCAAGGACGAGTGACGTCACAAGGCATTGCGTCAGACCCGCCACACAGGAAGACGCCAGTTGTTTACTCGACGGGCTCGCTTGCACGTGCGCTGACTCACTGCACGTGGGCGACAGAAAGGCGCCGACAGAAAGGCGCCGTGGCGTGCTGACGCCGTTGAGTTGTTGATCGCGTCAAGCGGGCTCGCGGCTGGCCTTGACACAGATTGCCTTTTTCAGAGGCACGGACGTTCGCTGTCGACTCGCAGGCATAACAGCACCCCCGCCGCCAGACAATGCGCCGAAAAGACGAGCTGCTTCCACGGGGCTCGTATGTCAGGCGCGCTCGTTCGCCAGGTCCCTCCAGGTTCGCCTCCAGGGCCATGGGGGGAATACAGCTCCAGACTGTTCCGGGAACACATCCCATTCTTGACGACGGATCCCAGCTCCACTGGCTTGTCGCCACAACTTGCCGACCAGCTTAACTCGTCTCTTCTGACCACCTTCGGTTTCAGCACTTGTCGATGGTTCTGCAACTTGCCAAGAACGGATCGACAACAGATAACACACGACACGAGCAAGTGCCCTCGGTCACCCGACAGAACACCAGACACAGTATAGTTCAACATATACCTAGCTACGTGTCTATCTGAATTTCGTTCCCTCTACATCAAGAGGCACATGTGGGACACAAGACTCTTAAAATGACAACTCAATTTTTTCCCATGTACAAACAACGTAACAAATTATAATACAACATAAAGTTGCCTCGTTGAGATCACTCTGAACGAGAGCGCTCAGCCCAGATCGTGATGAGGTCAAAATTTTGCCCCAAATCGCCAGCGAGAAACCGAAAGGTTGAGAAGGTACTAGCTAGAACGCACTGCTCAATGCACCTGCATTAGCGTATAGCTTCCCCCCCCCCTTTTTTTTGTAGCGAACGTCAAAGTTGCGCTGTCGGAGTATCACGCTTCATCTCAGTAACCGGCCACTTTTAGGTGACGATACCTATGCGGTACCAAGAGCGGCTCACACTTGCGACGTTGCACAGGGGAACAACACTCTAAGCCAAAAGGGAGCAACAGGGGTATAGGGGTTGCTCCTTTCATGAAGCAACTGTATTGCCACTCCCATTACTCCCCTAAAAGGAGTAACTGCATAGGGAGGAACCGTTGCTCTCCTTTCAGTTCCTCCTTCGGGGGATGAACAGTTACTCCCTCCAGTTCCTCCCTGCAGACCAACAAATACTCCCACCAGTTGCTCCCTGCGGACCAACCATTACTCCCACCAGTTGCTCTTCTAAGAGCAACAGTTACTCTTTACCGTTCCTCCCACGTGTTCGCAGTTACTCTCTGAAAACCAACTGCACATGTTTCCAGTTACTCCTTGGGGAAATGAGTATTCATCTCGAGTATTCTTGTCACACGCTTAACACATGGCGAGAGCTCCTTGGAAGAGCTTTGCTTGGGTGCTTCTAACACAAAAAGTGGACGATATTGAAAGGAAAATAAATACTTTATTGTTCTTTTTATGAGGCGACGTGTGAGCACACGTAAAAGTAGTCTTCCCCACACCACAGCCAGCACTAAACAAACACCATAATACATCAAAGGTTTTCTGCGTCATCCGTGGAAAAACAATCTTGAATATCTAGCATAGGGCAGTCTGTGTCATCATTGGTGAGAGAAGGGCAACTTCTCCAATTCTGAAGAACTCAAGTTTCACAGCTGGTGTTTCCATCAGGCTAGCGCAGCGGAATGTCACCGCAGGCATATGTGAAGCATCTCATTGCTGCAAGAAAAAAAAATAGAAGTGTGAGGTTAAACATGCCAGAATCAATTCATAACAATGAGTCACACACACTGCAGCAGCGCTTACATTCTAGGATGTCTACTGCAAAACGAAATGTGAAAAAAAGGAAGGTTCGGCCAAACGTTACTTGGCAAGCCATATAAATGCTGATGTGGTAGACGCTCTTCACATGGTGTCTCAGACAGCAATATTCTGGAAGAAAATGTGCAGCACCTCAACAAGGCATATTTGTAGCAGTTAAAGATACCCTTAGGTTCAGTTAACTTGTTTCCTATACACAGCTGAGTGACATTTCTATGAGCCTATTCACCAATGGGCATTCTAAGTGAGATCATGTGTGTGGCAAATAACACGTACCATCCGCTCATGTTAAAATACTTATTTAGCTCGTGCACATAGTTGCTCTCGATTCTACTGTTCTATCATACACTGCTGCGTCTTGAATTGTGCAATACCTGTAGGCACAAGCCGAGCATGCAAAGCCTGCTTGAAAGCAACCATTTGCAGAGGCTACATGATAATCTTTAGTTTATTTCTTTGTACCTGACGCAAACGGCTGGACAAAACTATAGACAAAAATTGTAGACCGTGCTACCTTAAAAAAATGCTTTAAATTTAGTAAACTAGAGTGCATTTGTTCACTCGGTTGTCGAGTCACAGCCACGAGATATGTTAACGAAGCAATATATTTTAAGGCATGTACAGATATTCTGATTCTCTGTTTGACAGTGTCACAGATAGCTTGCCAATACATATATATTTGAGAGCAACAAGATGTGAAGCTTTTATTAGTTCAACGTCTTGTTGGTTCACAGCCAAACAGGTTACTGCTTTGTTAGACAAATTGGAATAAGCCCACCGTGGTTTCCAAAAAAAAGCATTATTAGAAGTTAGCTCCCGGTGTGAATGTCTGCCTATTTATTTTGTACTGCCTTCTACATGTGCCACAAAGACATTTGTTGAGGATGTGCTTACAGTCAAGCCAAGATCGCAGACTTGGTCAATGTGATGGAAACACAAACATTAAAAACACTGCCACCTCTAGTAAGAGCATAACACTTCAGTATCTTGGACTAGCAAGGAGGTGCACAAGAAAGTTAAGCCCACTCTTGCGGAACTTTGAACGCGAATATTTCAGAGTGGGGGAGGTCAACATGCTGTGGCACTTTTAAACCCACGAAACATCTGCAGAAAACAGGGTAAAGGCAAGTCAAGAAACGCTGCTATGAAGGCCTGCGCATGGACAGCTTTGTGAATCTAGGCCCAAGTGTTATGCTTTGTGTAAGCCAAAATCCATGTAAATAGGGAAAGCGTACTTTTAGGAGTACCAGCGTAAACAAATCTTGGCAGTTGGCTTTTTAGTACAAACAGCAATCCCTGCAATGAAAACATAAACATTTTATCTTAACGGTAACAGTGTGAGCACACACACGGACCAGCGGAGCCATGTCAAATTGTCAGTGCCAGTGTAACCATGTGGCATGATGAACTATTCTCTGGCCAACACATCCACAGTTTGCCCCTAAAAAGCTATGCTTTCATATACGTAGTACAAAAAGTCTGCACTTACCAAAATTCACTTGCTTTCTGTACTTTAGCATCGTTGGGAGCATCTTTATCTGCAGTATAACCAAATTTGTGTCATATCCCTGAAAAAAAAGTAGTAAAAGACATGCATCAAATATTGTTTCATTTGGTAGCAGTGAAGTCAGGTTAAGAACAGCCAAGTGGGAATCAGCCTAATTATGTGCATGCGGCAAATCCCAAACGGCGTTATTGAGGTTGTCGAAATTTTCGTCGATTGGTATTAACGTCGATATGTGACTTCAACGGCATGCCAAGTTTTCACAGCGCATAAAGATTTCATGATGCACAATAATGACAACGCTAACGAGAACATACCGCATTTATGATTGTCTTTTACAATATTCAGTTTTGCTAAGGTTTTGCATCACTAAAGAAATCTGAAAGATTTGGGTCATTCTTCCTCCAATTGTTCTGCCCTTATGTAAACTGCTCGCTTGATGGTGCGCTTATAAAATAGTACGTTCCGCGCGGAGGTGAAGCAAGTGACGCAATGATGTGAGCAGTTTTTTTTTTTTGAGGCGTGCGGGGAGTGGGGGGGGGGGGTCCGCTTATCTGAATTGGAGGCCGGGCAAGCGAATATGGTCGTCATTATGGGCTCCCTACGCCCGGCCTAAAAAAATCTGTGCGCAACCGCCTAGCTATGCCAGTGAAGTGATGCGACAAAGATTTGTTCACGTACTGATTTACATACACTTTACAGCTCTAAAAAATGCGGCCCAAGGCCCCAACACTCAGCCCTTAACATTACATAAATCAGTATGAATGCAGCTACAACCCCGCCCCAATGTTTTTTCAAGCGAGGTAGTGTTGCGGAAATGAACTTTTAACTGCAAAAGTACACTGGCACTGCAGTGGTGACAGGGGAAGCAAGAGGGTATGCAGGCGATAATAGAGGTAATTTAGTCCGATACGGCTAGCAATGGATACGGTGAATAAGAGCAAATCATTTCCCTTTCAATAGCGCAACCACTCAACATTGTATTGTAAGAGCATTAAATGTTGCTGGAAATGCCACTCACCTGCACGCTGATGCATGCACAGTCCTTTGTCCGACGAGCGAACAGGCTTGCAGACAGCTGAAGACCTATTTACGATGTGTTTGTTCCACCCAGCAGCAAAATCCACAACTACTTCGTGCTCCATAAAGATAAATATACACTAACCTTGATCACGAATAAGTAAAAACGCAAATCTGCGACACACACACACGATTAAAACAGAGCTCACAAGCTCGCACGTCCATGTGCTCGCCGACCACAGCAACATATGAATATGAGTAGTGCGAACATAGAGAAAGAAGAAGACAAGAGAGGACACTCCGCGAAACCTGGCCTCAAGAAGTGCGTCACGATTACGTAACCAACTAGTGCTCTCATCAAACGTCAGGGGACGCAAGCGCAAAAAAACAGCTATAATCAATGCAACAGAATTGTTTTCACAAAATAATAATTATACGCCCAAATTAGATATGTTCTTTATACATAAAAACAATTTATTCAACACATCTTACGCGATTATTTTTCTTCAGCCGTACTGTCATAAACACCATCTACCCAGCGACAAGCCCATGCATGACTGACAGCGAGAAGCTTTCGTCGCTTTCGTCAAAGTCGGCTGCGTCGGCGTTTTCAAGCGTGAGATAACAGGTGAGGCACGTTTTCAAGCGAAGCTTGTTGAATAACATGTTGTTGGTCTTGTTCGGTCATTTTTTTCAGAAAACGGTTACACCTGTGCGAATAAGACACCATGCAACAAACATAAAAAGATGCACACACACACGTTGCGCTTCGTGTGTGCGAGTTGTTTCTTACGTGGCGTCCCATTCACGCAGTTGTAACCTTTTTCTGAAGCTTGTAAGGACTGGAAGGTTCGCTAAAAAGAAAGTTTGTGGCTCTATGCGGTGGCTAGACGGGAACATTGTGCAACGTATGCAGTATAGCAAAGGCGGCACGGCGTCAAGCCGAGGCGACGCGTGCTGCGTCTGCCACGGACGCGAGCGTCTGTAGGCTGAGCATAGCTGGGCAGCTAGGTCATAGGCTCGGTGGCTCGGTGCAAAATATTGAGAAGCGTTCGCTGGGCCTCGCATGCTTCACGACACGTTTCCCGAAGGCTCGCAACATGAACAATTCTTGGCGTGCCGGAGGCAAATCTGGACTAGCCAAGTGGCCATCATCTTCATTTCTTCGCTAGCCTTGTGCCACTATGCAAGCTGCCCACAACTTTTTTTGACGTTTCCAATATCATTTTACCGCACAAATTTCAACTACGATTTTTCTTCCCAATGTACTGTGCTGATACTGCGTACGCACGAAGGTGTTCTAAAGTTCCCAGGCTGCAATACCATTGCATTAAAAGGGATAGCGGCCTGGAAACTTCTGAAGATCTTTGTACGTGGTCTTGACGTCTATCTTTGTGTGTCAGAGTTTTATGGGTCAGAGATGTATCACTGGTTTTGTATTGTGCATTGATTAGCTAATCATTCAAAGGGGTTTGTTGGTACACTTATGACGTGCACATATCTTTTTCGTAATTTGACAGCGAAGCATCCACTTACTAACATTTTCAGACCGCGCTGATGCCATGCCGTCCGGCGGTCCAAGCTACGGCAGCTACTGCTGTGTATCGTGGTGCTTCAACAATGGCAGAACCTACAAGAAGCCTGGGACGAGTTTCTTCCGCATACCACGGGACGGCAGGTGTGTTAAAGCTTTTGTATGGTTTGCATGTCTTTAGGCTTACTGTTCGTACTTGCTCAGTGAGGGTAACAATAAAAAATCACTATTCAAGCACTTCCCCTTTCAGCTGGTAGTTCATTGCCAATGCAGGATGAAAGCATGGATGCAGTATGCTGGACGCGATGATCTCCTTAGTAAGCCGGCCAGCCTATTGTACGCAACGTACAGGGTTTGTTGCGACCATTTTACTGCTCCAAGTTTCATGGACCCTGGGCACACAAGGCTTACAAGAATGTCTGTTCTCAGTGTGCAACCAGCTGCACTATGTAAGTGATTGACTGAAACTCAAATATGTGTAATAGCAGCCACTTGTATTGAATCAGTGGCAACAGTTAACTGCAAAGATCTTTGTAGCCGGTGGAGAAACCTCACTATAGAAGTAACTCTTGGAAAGTCTTAAATTTTGTGAATTGTGGGTTATTACCTTTTTAACAGCAGCTTTACATTTCTGTCGTTTTTTGATGCTCTTGACCTGCGCAACTTGTTTTGAAAGACTTTAAAGGGCTATTTCACGTTATCTTCAAGCCTGAGTGCACATGTACGTATACCTTTCATCGGGGAAAGCTGGCACTGTTTATAATTCCAAAAATCACAAATTACTTGTTTCCTAGTTGGTGCCTTCTTTTTTCCTCCACGTTCGACTAATTTGCGCATTTGAAAGAGCTGTTTAAGTTTCGCCATGCTACAAGCTTTGTAACTTGTACCAACTGCACATATATGCACGTTCTCCGAGCGTCGCTTCAAATAGTGACTGTGACCTGACTGCAGAAGCTGCACTGCAAGGTGCGGATGAGCTTCAGTTTGTGTTATTTTAAGCCTCTTACTGACACATTGCCGTAATTTCATTTCTTCAGGACCTGCGGTAGAGGCTTCAAAAAGCGGCTCCCACACATTTAGGTGCCCCGAAGAACAGGGTGCATTCAGTGTCGCGATTTCTTTTTTTTACCCAAATTGACTGTTGACCAAACTTCTGCAGGTGGCAGCTCCTTTGTAGCTGGTGAAAGAATTTCTGCTGACTTCGTCTTGCCGGGGAAAACCTTAACCAGTCGTTCAGCTGTCACAAAAGGAACTTGTGTGACCAGTAAGTTGTATGTTCACTTCCACACCAGAGTGGATTGATATTGAGACTTCCGCAGGCCGCTCGCAAGATTGTTCCGACAGCACTGTCTGAGGGACTAAACAAGCTTCACAAGACCCTCCAGAAGATGTCTCCGCCAACAGCTCCACGTCTGAGTGCCCTAGAGAAAATGGTGACTATGCTTTTATTACAGCTGTTTTTAATGTGCTATTTTATGTTTAGGACATTCTGAGGAAACTATCCTCAAAAGGACACTACGTGTGCACTTACAAAATGTAAGGGTGGGCTCTCAGTGATTTTCATTTTTTTGTGCATTGTCAACATTGTGAATGGTTTGTTTTTAGGTAGTGGAATCGAAAACTTTGCACCGCAGAAAGTTGTGCACCTTGGGTCTGAAAGAGCGAGGAAAGTGCTCATATGGGATCAGTTGTTCATAGCTTTTACATCCATTTTTTTGTTTATTGCAGTGCGTTCCTGTGTGCCAGCGACAATGTCTCCATCAATGAAGTACAAGCAAACCATTAAACTTATGCAAGTCAAAGTAGCAGCACAGCGGAAAACTATCAAAAGACTGCTGAGACAGCCTCACCAAACTAACCACTCATTCGTTGCATACATTGTTTTGGTTACCCGCTATGAGGAGTAGGGACACTGTGTATTCGCTCGAAGTGATTTGCATAACCTTAAAAAGAAAGTTGGGTATCCTGTCTGTATTTTTGTAGCAAATGCGGGCAAACTTTACACTTTACTGTGGGTCGCTTCATCACTGTGTATGCTTTATCTCTCCATCTCAAGTAATATATCGATAACAAAACCGCTTGTTGAAATGTCTTCGAGCGGGTAAGGAACACAGTATGAAGTGGACACAGTTCACGTTATCACGCTTTTTGTATTTTAGCTTCTCATCAACCTCCTCATCTCGCCCATCAAAATTTTCAAAAGAATACCCAAACTTGTAGCGTTTGATGGGGCTGCGGACGCTGCCATTTCATTTTTATATAGCTTGTGAGTGATAACGTACGATGTAGAGCCTTTGTGAAAAATAATGAGCCAAAGTGGTTTCCTTCTGCTATTTATTAGCCCTGTAATACCGCTCTCGTAACACCAATTAAGGTGCACAATTCTGGATAAGTGAGGACTACAATCTATTTTAGCTCGCAAGCGTCACAGCAACACCCAGACGCAAATCACTTGGGATCTTAAGTTTTTGATGATGAGAAGAGCCACAAGATCTGCCAGTGTTGTAGCATAAAGTTTGTCTTTCACGTAGTGAGCAAGCTGCAAAGCCCTACCTTTCTGAGGACAAGCAGGCATCAAGTCTGCTTTTTTTTATTTTGGGCTAGCTGTTCTTAAGCACAGCCAGCACACTGCAGCTTTGCCTTTCTGCTATATTGTGTCGTGTGGTTTCTGTGCACTCTTTTTTTCTATGCATTATTTCGGTTAACCCCAGGCGTGATTCGCGACTTCATTGCTGTGTATATGTCACTTCTTCCTTCATCAGCATTGTGCGCTGTGTTTTTGCCATAGATCCTTACTTACCCGATGGCCCGGTGTGTCATACTTCACCAGCTTCTCGGCTTCTGCCAACTCTAGCGATGTGTGCGTTGTCTGTGTTCTCTCTGTATTTGTTACAATATTTGTTACAATTTATTTGTAAGGCGAGATGCATTTGTTGTCTACCTTTGTCATATTGTGCTTTTTATATTCTCAGACTCTACCTTGCCTTTGAATAAAACATTGCGGATACTCTGTCTCTTTGACTGATATATACATTGATCACTTGTTCCAAAGAAACAAGTGATCAACAAGTGAACAAAAGAACAAGAACAAGCGCGATGAATAAAATCGTAGTGAATTATCACTATCTGCATCTCTCTTTTTTATAACTTAATCGAAATAAAAATAAAAAAAATAAAAATTCAAAATTTGCGCCAGTGAAACCGAAACAGGAAGCGCACGCAGCTTGCTCTCACCAACCACCAGGTGTGCTAGGGTCGATTGGGCCGCTGGGGTCTACGGGAGTGTCCACTCTTCACAATTTTTTTAATTCTCTATGGTGCGAACGCGAACCTAGTTGCGCCGAAAAAAAAACGTCGAGCAGTGGCAGCACAGGCGTCAGCGCAATGATTTCAGTGTGTTCTCCTAATACATTCATAAAAAAAGTTAAGGTACACTAAAACTCATAATTAAATATAAAAAATTGAGTGTAACTTTTATTTAGCGCTAGTAAACATAAACACTGAATAAAAATTGCTTTGTAACTTACATCGTTTGCTACACTGGCGCCACATTTGTCGTGCGGGCGCAGATGGCGCAGATTTGTCATTCTGCCCTCAAACTACACGGTGAAGCGTGCTACTAAGTGTATAGCTGATGAGAAGCGCGTCTGGGTTCGCTTTTTTTTTCTTCTCCGATTTATCTGGGGGGAGGGGAGGCTCCTTATGCACGTGTTTCGGTGCTTGATCGACTTTGACGCCCTTACTTCGCGGACGAATGGCGTGTCTAGGCTTTTTTGTCGTTGTTTTGCACGTGTTTCGGCGTTCGGTCCGCTTTGACGTGCCAACTCTCCATTCTGCTGCTGCGTGTGTTAGGTACTTGCCGTACTGTATTCTCAGGCATCTGTGTTCAGCCAGCGCTGCTATCTTATTATCTACGGATGCCAAAATAAATCACTGTTTTGGTTTGGTGAAGTTTGGCACACAGAACAAACAATAATCTGGCCGATGAATATCAATGTGGGCGGCATGCATATTTGTGTGCGGTGTCCTGCCGGGGTGTAACCGTTGCGTGACGAGAGCATTTACAGCGGTTCCTCCTTCCGTTGCTCCCTTACAAACTTAAGATGAATACAGTTGCTCCCCCATTCTCGAACAAGTCGGCCATCTTGTTCCGCTTGGTCTTTTCGGAGAGTAACAGTCGGTCGGAAGGAGTAAAAACAGCCGTTGCTCCCATTTCGGCTGTTTTTGGCTTAGAGTGAACGATACGGCTTGCTACGGATTGACTCCTTACCGCTTAGCTCGATATTGTGTTCGATCACCCTCGTGTTTCCGGGGCGGTCCGAAAACACGTCTCCAAACTCGGAACCAATCCTTCTCAGGTCCTCCTTCCGGACTTCACTTCACCTAGGCTCTAGGTTTATCTGCTCCCAGATTACTTTCGATCCCCCTTCGATTACCTCACAAGAACTGAAACTTTCCGCTCCATCTTCCTCTGAGGAATTCAACAGCTGATTAACGACCGCTTGACGTTCAACGTATGGTTTCATCGAGTTGTATATTTTGTTCGGCCGCCTTCCCAATTTCACTTCATAATTGGTACCGGAAAGCTTCGATATTCTTTGGCGGGCCCTTCCCAATGAACCTCAAGCTTGTTTTTTTTGACAGCTGCGGCAGCATTACCTGACTTCCTACTTCAAAAGCGCGCTTCTTCACCGATTTCTCGTAGTGCTCCTTCGACAGCACTTGTGCCACGTTTTTGTGGCTTTCCACTAGCGCTTCAATCGAGAGGTCCTCACGCTGCTCTCGAATGAGCGTCTCTTGATCAATTCTCGGCAGCTCGCTCCAACTTTCCACTACAGGCGAGAGCGTTGCATCCCTCTCGCTCTGACTCAATGGCGCCATGTCGTCTCCCCCTACGCATACCGCGCCGGTCGCTTCCGCGACGGGCCGCTCGCGTGACTGCTCACATGACTCGCGCGGAAAATTTCCTTTCTGGGGTTCCGTCGACCCGCCGACAATGTCACTTGAGAGTTCACCGCATGGAACAAGGTCAAGCTTCCGCGAAAGCTTCCGCGCTTGCGATCGCGTGAGGGCCATGCACGCTAATTTGGGGAAGAACGATTTGCTCTGCTCTTTGAGAAGCTGCTCTGAGTTGTTGGAGAAAAGATAAGGAAAATGATCGTTTAGCGCTGCAGACACAGCCGCTTCGGTGCGAAGCTTACCGAACGCGCCTTCAATGACAACCGTGGCGATTGGTAAGCGAACACTCTGCTCCTTGGCGACTTGCCTGATCCACGCGCATTTTCCTGTAAAGTCAACCGGAGACACCAATGAAGGATGGACAACGTCCATGGTTGCCGCTGAGTCTCTAAGTGCTCGGCACGTTTTCTCATTCACCCTAATTTCTTGGAGATACGGCTCCAACAACCGCATGTTTTTTTCTCATTCTCGGATTGTTGCGAAGGCAAACTTTTCCTGACAGTTTCTCGCGATGTGCCCTTCCTTTTTGCAGTTGTAGCAGATTAGCGGCTTCCGTGATTCAAATGCCCGTGAGGTATCAGTGCGTTGTTTAGGAACCTCACTCGATTTCTCCGCTTCTGTTTGCCCTTCCCCTACACTGTCCTTCGTAAGGGACGGGTCCTTCTTGAAATTACTGTGCGGAGCAGGTTTCCGTTGATCAGGTTTCTTTGAAAAGCCCTCTTTTCTTTCATCCTTTTCAACGCGCACTGCTCTGCTGTGCAACTTTCGGCGAGTATAATAATCCTCAGCTAACTCTGCTGCCTTGTTTAGCTGTACTTCGCCAAGTTTGTCCTGCAGCCAAAGTTTGACATCCTCCTCGATGCAGCGGTAGAATTGCTCCAATGCAACGCATTCCACCACTTTATTGCGATCGTCATAAACACCTTCGCCCTTGAGCCATTCAATTAAATCGGCTTTAAGACGAAACGCGAAGTCAACGTGTGACTCATTCCCCTTTTTAGCATACCGGAACCAATGCCTGAAAGCCTCGGGTGACAACTTATAACGTCTCAAGAGCACTTTTTTAACACCGTCATAGCTCTCAAAAGCTTGCCTCGACAAGCAAGTTATAGCGTCGGACACTTCGCCGGGAAGAAGAGCTAACAGGTTCTGCGCCCAAAGAGACCGCTCCAAAGCGCTTCGCTCACGAGACGTGTTCAAACTTGACGAGATACTTCGCCATGTCCTCGCCTACTACGAACGGTGGCAGTTGGTTTCGAATTCTAAAACAGCTGACCTGAATCGTCGGAGAAGCTACGCTAGGCGCCTGCGAACACTGTAGCATTGCCAATTCTATTCGTTTCAATTCGAGGTGCTCCTGTCTCTCGGCTTCCTCGCGGCGTTCTCGCCTCTCAGATTCTTCACGTTCGCGAACTTCTCGCCTTTCAGCCTCCTCGCGGCGTGCTTTGATATCCACCCAGGCCTCATCGACTTCCTCAGCCGACACTCCCTCATCCTTCATGATCTCAAGGATCGCTTGCTTTCGTTTCGCACGGCCCAAAGTAATGCCAAGTTCCTCACAAATTTCAATGAGTTCCTTCACTTTAAGGTTCTCCATCGTTCACACTAGCCTCTTGCTGTTTGCCCCTGTTAACAATTTACTTGCCGTACCCACTATAAGTCAACTAGCAAGACGCGCAAGCAATTTTTCACACTCCTGTGTTTACCCCCTCCGTTTTAACTTTGGTTTCAAAGCGCTTCGACTTTACTTGAAACGACCAAATCTCACTTCAATGCTTCACCCAGTCCTTCTCTAAACTACTACAACCTGAGCTAGAGTAGTCTGGTGAACTGAGGGGAAAACATCAGGCACTCACCGCATCGATGTCGCTGACGCCGGCCGATCCCGCAGCTGCCAACCACTGTTGCGAAGCGCGCCTCCGACGACGTTACGAAGGGCGCTTCGAAATCCCACCGCTGCCACCACTGTTGCGAAAGACGGCGACGCCAACACGGTCCCGAAGGCGCCCCTGCTTCGATCTCCACAGGGAAGGTCACCAGCTGTTTGGTAGCGTAGTTTTCTCAGCTCGCGACTGCTTCTGCGCAGAGCTGATAGACGAGCGGACGAGACGACGGTGAGGTAAACAAGGTTTATGTACAGCATATATACAGAGGCGTTACAAATTCGGCACTGGGGCTGACAGAGACTCGAAGAGCCAAGCTCTCCTCTCTAACACATAGGTCTGCTCTCAAACGGGTCCCCCTCTTACACACAGGTCGGCTCTCCGAGACAGGGACTTTCACCTAGGACCACCGATCGCGACGCGCCGCAGGGCTTCTTTTATATGCACCGGGTCCAACCAAAATGTCCAATCAGAAGCGCCGCTGGTCGTCAGGGCAGACTCCTCCAATGGGGTCGCCGCTGGGCCGCGTCATTCTTTCTCAACGACTCTGGAGAGGCTGCGCTGCAGGTGGCTGCACCAAAGGACGAGTGACGTCGCAAGGCATTACGTCAGACCCGCCAGACAGGAAGACGCCAGTTGTTTACTCGATGGGCTCGCTTGCACGTGCGCTGACTCACTGCACGTGGGCTACAGAGAGGCGCCGACACAAAGGCGCCGTGGCATGCTGACGCCGTTTAGTTGTATCGCGTCCAGCGGGCTCGCGGCTGGCCTTGACACAGATTGCCTTTTTCAGAGGCACGGATGTTCGCTGTCGACTCGCAGGCATAACAGTGTGTTACCATACCCCCCGCCCTTAACTCGTTAACTTTATTAACCATAACTCGTTAACTTTATTGCAATATCAATTATATGGATATTCTCGGGAGGATTTCCGCCGGCTTCGACGTCGACGTCAACGTGGGCGTTGACGTCGACCTAAATATATATATATATATATATATATATATATATATATATATATATATATATATATATATATATATATATATATAAGATCTAACAGACAAACAGACAATAATGCCAATGAATGTATAGTGGAAGTGATTACACCAATTGTATTGTAAATGTGAAGAAAAAAGAAGTGGGCGAAGATAACTCACCTTGAGCAGGAATCGAACCTGCAACCTTTAGATATCGCGTTTCATGCTCTACCACTGAGCTACCGTGGCCTCTGTCCCCACAGCCACTGTATATGGTTTATATGTGAATTTAAATGCGCGAGTGTCAGTCAGCGCCATCTGTAGCCATAGCGGCGAGTGTGACACAATCATTGTGAGTCTGTTTGGCGTCACGTAGCACAGGAACTTATTACAAGCTGGCAGCTGACCAATAGTCTTGCGTATACAACCTAACGGCACCAAGTCTGCCAGTACGGTTACTGTTCACGGCAAATTATCTTTTCATCCACTTTGTTTTTTTCACATTTACGTTACAATTGATCAGATCACTTTGCCTATACATTCCTTGGCATTATTGTGTGTTAGATCTCATTATTATTGTGTCAAAACATGGATATAAAATCTTGGATTCGAACCATTTTCTGCCTGCGCACACTCATTGACGATCTAATGCCCGATACAATAGACAGCGCTCACAGCTCGGGCTCCACCCGAAGGCCGTGGGCTCGCGTCCCTGATAGTTACGGTGGTTGTGTCGTGGTTGTGTACTTTAAGCCCTTATTATTATTATTATTATTATTATTATTATTATTATTATTATTATTATTATTATTACGTCAGTCCGTCTGTACGGATGATTGAAGATGTGCCGTAGTGCCGAGTTAAGACAGCGAAGAGGTTAAACTTTGCGGAGTACGAAGGCGCCACTTTTATTCATTCTAACCGGAAGGAAAACTCTAAATGTTACTGAACTACCCGCAGATGCGTGTACCGATCATCTGTTTGAGGTCCAGTATGGTGCTGTGCTAGCTCGCATGTGTGACCTTCATGACTACGTCCCGTCAGTCCGCAATTATTGTGTATTATTGACAGCTTCCACAATATCTAACAGACACATGGATAAAAAGCGCGGGCCCCTTAATTCTTTCCTTTTCGTCCTCGTCTCTGCTATGCCTTTCGCGGGATTTCGTAACCCTCGGCCACACTGCATGTCTCCGGTGAGTCTTGTCGACCATTGTGGGCGCCGAAAAGAGCTCCGATTTCAGTGCTTCGAAAAACTAATAACATGCCGCCGAATCATCCATAGATGATGGCCACTGATCTTTCAATCCATGACGTTATTAAAAGACGACGGGCCCCATCTGTTGATTAGGCAAGTTTTCCCGCAGGCGCAAATGCGCACATAAGATCTCACGCGTGTTCGATGGAAAGACTTTGGTCGAGGTACTCTAATGCTTCTATTTAAAGTGCCTTTCAAATTCTCGCGAAATCAATGACAATTTTCAATCCCTCAACTCTACTCTACATTGTCTGGCTTTGGGCGTTTAAACAACGATGTTCGCCAATTCAGAGTACGATTTACTCTACTGAATTGGAGCCTTGTGCCATCCAGCGTATTAGGCTTAGCGGGAAAAAATTTGGTTAGAAGATGGGGTAACGATTAAGAGCACTACATACTCTACTATGGGAGAGCTTAGAGCCGTCCCGGACTACAGAAACACAACGATCAACTCATGGCTAAGTCACTGCGACCTACTTACGGATCTTTCCCAACGACTTTCTGTACACGACCACGTTACATGGTCTAGGTATCGTCTAAACGAGCAACAAATTTAGTCGCTTAAAAAATGCTCTAACAGCTTTCTCACATTAATACCGAGATTGCTTCAATCTAGAAAAATGAACTTTTAAATAAAATAATAATGCCGACGCCAGTAAAGCAGATATAGCATTGTATTTTTCTTCGTTTGAACGCAAATGCTTAGTAATCGAAGAGCGCGCTTTCACTCAGGCACGAAGTCTCGTATTTTTCTGGAGATGGCGCAACGTGGCGTGCCGCGAAATGCACAGAGGCCTGTTGTGTCAGGGTTTTATCGGTCTCATACACTAAGCATATATCAAGGCTGATGCGGCTCATTGAGAGCGAGAAATGGCGTTTGTATATCAGTGAGTACGTACACAATGTGCTGTCGTGAAGTTTGGTGGATTGTATCCTGCAAACATTGTAGCTAGCACAATATTTAATCAATCTACTATCCTAGGGGAATGGTTAAGCATAAATGTAATCTAGAGTACGAGAAGGTCAGACAATTTTCATATATGGAACTATTTCCTTGTAGGAGCATTTGGCAGCGAAAACTTCTACATGAATTTGTCTTGAGATGCGCAAAGCCGTGTTGCGTCGCGGTGTGTGTGTGTGTGTGTGTGTGTGTGTGTGCGTGCGCGTGTGTGTGTGTGTGTGTGTGCGTGTGTGTGCGTGTGTGTGTGTGCGTGTGTGTGTGCGTGTGTGCGTGTGTGCGTGTGTGTGTGTGCGTGTGTTTGAGGTTGTGGAGAGGAAGGGGATTGGCGGACTATGTCATTCTCCAGGGTGTAATGATTGATTTGTGGGGTTTAACGTCCCAAAACCACCATATGATTATGAGAGACGCCGTAGTGGAGGGCTCCGGAAATTTCGACCACCTGGGGATCTTTAACGTGCACCCAAATCTGAGTACACGGGCCTACAACATTTCCGCCTCCATCGGAAATGCAGCCGCCGCAGCCGGGATTCGAACCCGCGACGTGCGGGTCAGCAGCCGAGTACCATAGCCACTAGACCACCGCGGCGGGGCTTTCTGCAGGGTGTAAGTGAAGGTGAGTCTTGAGTGTACTCGAGGGAAACTCTCGCGTCTGCCAAATATTTTTCTCAGCTAAGGCCGAACCAGGCTTCAAACGACAATGGCGGTTGAAGGTCCCCGATGTTGCATCTGAAGAACTGTTTACTGGCGATTACATGAGTTATGAACATGCGTCCCCAACTGATTCATTTTTTTTCGTTGAATGCGAAGCATTTCTAGGCGACCTTCGGCGACTTTAGTCTATCTATCTATCTATCTATCTATCTATCTATCTATCTATCTATCTATCTATCTATCTATCCGCCTACAGCTTTGAGCTCTACTGGCCGTTTCGATGACGTTATCTACGCCAAAATCGGTATGGAAGATTATACTGGATCTGGATGACGAAAAAAAATGAGTAATCATATCATTAAAATAATAAATGTCACGATTTACATTTCACGCTCTTGCTGCTGCTGCTGCAGTGGTTTCATTCACATATTGCAAAAATTCCATGCTATGACATGACTGCCTGGCGAGCATACGTGATAGACCCTAACGTGTAAATCATAACATGAGTATTATTATAAAGCATGACTACATGCTACGCTCATACTGTGCTCGTGGCCGTTTGACCAGTTTCCCATATACCAAATTTGGTGTTGCGTGACGTGAATGGATGACCAAGGTATATGACTGGTGCAAACATGATCTTGACGTGCGCGTCATGTAAAACATCAATACATGCTACGCTCATAGTGCGCTCGCCACCGTTTCGCTATCTTCACATATACCAAATTTGGTATTATGTGACGTGAATGAATGACAAACGTATATATATATATATATATATATATATATATATATATATATATATATATATATATATATATATATATATATATATATATATATATATATATAATGACTAGGAATTTTACAGCGTGATATATATAGACGAAAATTATGATGTATACCACAATTTCTCTGTGAACGTTTTTTTAACGCAGTATGAACATTTTTCTCGCCCTTTAAATTCCACATGTTCCGTGAAGTACAAGTGGCATCACAATTTTGCGGTAACCCTTTCAGGTAGAAAAGTGTGCAATATTTTCACTGCAACTTGGCCGATTAAAACAATGCGACACTTCGTTTGCGTGGTTGCTCGAGTAGAGATTGGCTATACTCCGGCCGAATGCAAAAGGAGGCCCTGTCAAGTGCTGGAACTATTGTGGTTTTATTAACTAGGTAAAAACATTTTTCCATTCATATCACACACAGCATGAAGTATATAGCAGCAATTTCAAATAGGTATACCGTGATTTCTGCTTCAGTTTTGTGCTATTGTAACAACTGCGTACGTCTTCTTTTTTTGTTGTGTTTGGTCGGCTGGCACGCAATCGAATTCTCCTTGAATATTCCCTCTAGACTGTATTTGACATCCCCCCCGACCCCCCCCCCCCGAGTGTCACCTGAAGACTTAAACGCTTGTAACGACAATTTTAGGCAATGTCTCATACGGGCTCTTTCATATCCGAACGTGAGCGTGACCAAAAGCACTGATGACAGACAATGTATAGATGTACAGCAGCATCAGCTATAGGACGAGCGTGGTTTGGCCAGCCGATAGACTCGTTAACATCAAGGTCTCTTAGTATAGAGCGCAGCGTTCATTCTAGGTTGTGCCGTATAGTCCGGGAAGCGCGTCAGATCAACGTTCCTTGCGAGTGCGAGCAACCCGTATAGCAAAGCTTTATATTGTGCGGCGGTTAGTCATGACACTAAAATCACCACTATTTATTTGTGACACTAGTGATATTGCTCGCGTTGTTTGTCGTTGACACCGAGGGAATCTTGTTCGTTACAGACTACTGCAAAAAACAGAGCCCGTGCAAGTCTGGTGAAGCAGCAGCCTGGGACGGATTCGTGAAACCCAACGCCACATTCTGCGCCTGTTGTCCAGCCTGCATCAAGCTGCTCAGCGAGAACCATGCAATCGCAGACGGAACTCTATCGGTAATGCAGCAGACACGCAAACTTGAATTCGCGAAGGTTGCAATTTTGCGATGTATACGTACATATCAAAGAAGTGTGCGTATGAGAGCGTAGTTTTAAAAACGATAGTCTTTCTTGGGCACCTTCGACGCAAAAATTTTGTTCTGTCTGTCTGTCTGTCTGTCTGTCTGTCTGTCTGTCTGTCTGTCTGTCTGTCTGTCTGTCTGTCTGTCTGTACATTTTCGTTTCTGCACTCTTAACGGCATCAGGTACTTGAAACGGCCGACCCCATCCGCGGCGCTCGGTAATGTTGCTCAAGGTTCAGCGTTCATACTTGTGCAATTTTCAATTAAAAAGCAATTATTGCGCATGTCTGGGGCACCATAACTACACGCATATATTATGCATATGCTTCTCTTACTAAAAATGCATACATAGGTAAATTTAAGCACCGTAGCGCTTATCACGCTGCGCTGACCATGCAACGCTTGCACGAAAAAGCGAGTGTTTCCAACGCTTTGCTGAGACGCGACGGTGGTGGCACCTACCCGTCGCCTTGCGCTCTACACCTTATCATCTCTTAATCGGGCGCGCACACCCGTCTCAGAGCCACGCGTTCGTTTTACAAGAAAACCACCAGATGACGCTCATGTCTCACGTGTGACATGACTTGATGCGCTCGTTCGCCTCCACCGCACGCTCAAGCCACTCTAACGCAGCACCTCCAGAATACCATTCCCCGATATTCTTGCGCTGAACATCAAATAAATATTTTGTTTACTCGCTCCATACGCAAGACTATCGTGTTTCGACGAAATATGTAAAATTAACATGCATATACGGGGACGATTTTTGTTCTGTGAGAAAGAATGGGAACAACAATGGACGGACACGGTCTTGGTACTTTGCGATTTTTTTACATCTATTACTGTAGTTTAGGTAGATTCCTGTAACATGAAGTAAAGTCTGTAAAGCCTTGTAAAGTCTGTAGGTTGTCTCATGACAGGGTCATGCCAACATGAGCTGTGAATGAGGGTAAATTCAAAGTAATGAGCTTTTTTGTTAAGACCACTATGTTAAAGAGGTTGTTTCACTGAAATTTTAATGTTGGTGGTGTTGATTGTGAGCAAAAAATTGCGGCGCCGTCCGGGATCGGAAATTCTTAAAGGGCCACTCACCAGGTTAGACAATTTTGAGCTGACAAGCGCATAGCGTAGACGAGGCGTTAATGATCACGTCCGCCAAACTTGACACGGTACTCGCTACGGAAATGGGTCAAATTTCAAGATGAACACTGCTCCCCCTCCCCTCTGCCGGCGCGCGCCTAGAGAATGAGGGCATGACGTGCGCGTATGAATGGCGCTACGTACACGGCATTGCGGTGACTTTAGTCCTCTACGTAGCGACTCTTGACCTGACGTTGCAGACAGTGGCACGCGATATGGCGAAAGTCATTTACCACGGCATGCGCAGTTAATTTATTTTTGCTTGAAAAGATCAATAAGACTCTAGATAAATAATCAGACGCAATAAGGGGATGTGAGTGCCTTTTTTTTTCTCCCGCGAATGCAATGGGATGCGGCGCTAATGTGTCGGCGTTTCGCATGTTTTCGTGTCCCCGCGGTCAGCGCAAGGAGCAGACGACCTCCGTGGAACGCTCCTATGCGTTCGCGCACTCATTATACTAATCTATTGTACAGCATCTAAGCCAGCGTTACAAATGATCCCGCAGAAACAGGCAGAAGACCACAAAATAACTCTGGTCAACAAAGCAAAGCCGCTCACGTGCGCGGAGGTTGGACTTGTTTGGGCACGTCATGCGCACGTCACCTCTTGGTCGGATGCCGGAGAGGGTGGGGAAGAGATTTCGCTTGCGAAGGCTACGCGGACGAGCGGCAAGGGTTTCGAGCTCGCTTCCTCTCGTCCTCGTTTCGCGCCGCTTCAAAGAACCTGTTTTCTCCGCTCGTGATGAGCCGATTAAAAAAATTGTTGTGGTAAAATGGTCCTCATCAGACACCCAACAACTTCCACTGTCTAACTAAAATTTGGTATGGGGCCTGGTGAGTGGCCCTTCATTAGCTGCAAATAAACAAATCTTGAAGCTTCATTTCGAGTCAGAATCGAACCCAGGTCTTGTGGCAATCAAGTGTTCTACCACAGAGCGCTCGTGTTTAAACCAGCTTCGTAAAAAAAGTTATTTCCGTGCAGCGGGAGGAGTCTCCTTCATCGCAGCATCGGTCAGAACACGCGAATCGCGCGACTAAAAAGGGTCCGGCTGCGCGTGTTGTTACTTTGCATATGCGTATAGCGGGCACTTCGTAACTGCATGTACTCTAAAGGGTCAATTTTATTCAGACGAATGTTCTTTTCCTTGCGGCGTGGTTGAAGGCGATGCACGCAGGACCCGATTATGCTATTGCGTTCTGATCTTGAAGGCAACGCTCGAGCGTCCAAGTTTTTATACAAACCAAAGTGTTTCAATTTACATTAGCTTTCTTTTAAAGCATCAAGTGTTGTCAAGGCGAGATGTTAAGAAGGGTAGTAATTGCGATAGAAAACGTATGTACGCGAATATGAACCGCTGTCCATCGTGAGCGCTGTCTATTGCTTTTTAACGAATGGGCGCTGTTTTTGGTTGTCCCTCGTCCATGGGCCGGGCATGTAGCGCGTAGGCAGGATAACCGGTGGACTGGTAACTGAATGGATTCCCAGAGAAGGCAAGCGTACTAGGGGGAAACTGAAAGTTAGGTGCGTTGGATTAAAAAGCTCGCAGGTGCAGCAGGAAGACCGGGTTGAATGGCGGGTCATGGGAGAGAGTTTGCCCAGCTGCACTAAGCCTTTGCCGGCGATGCCTCATGCGGCACAGGCAGATTTAGCCCGTCCAAACAGGAACAATTATTCCAAGGCGCCACTTCCTCTTCTTTTCGATACCTCGAGCATGATGTCATGTTTATCTCATTTTTAATTTTCCCTGACACACGGGAGGTTCATCCAATTCAAAAGTGCAAAGCTGCAAGGCACTCGATAGAGCTGAGTGGCACACATGTTTTACATATTGTTTCTATTTTTATTATTTCTTTTTTGTTTTCGAAAAATCTCGCAGGATATCAAAGAACGTGTGTCCCCTTGATGGCAACAACTTATCACACATGCTTTGTACGAAGGTGGCTCGAGAAGTTCGTGTCGTTCGCTAACACTTAATTATCTGCACGTCAGAATGAAGATTCACTTATGCAAGGTAATCCGTTCATTCTTCACCAAGGTGCTCAACTTAGTGTCTTGGATCGGTATAAATATAGTCATCTGTGTACGCAGCGGAGATAGCACTGAGCCCGAGAATCGTTGACTTCCACCAATTGGCAAGTGCGGGCTGTAATTCGATTTTTGCAAATAAAAGAGTCATCCACTTCTCAAATTCATGGGGAGCTGTGCGTAGTTTATAGACCTACAGTGATTAGTGAAAGAAAGATTCATAAAATGGTGCCGATGCTTAAGAAATAGTGGCACAGCTTGCACGAAGAAGAGTGGGGGGGGGGAGACCAATAAAACTGCTCGACAAATTGACCAAGTATTGTGACTAAATTGAGGACAAATCTTTTGTAGTTTGTGAGATGTATTTTCTTTTGTGCGACTCTCTACAGTTTCAACGATTGTATCTGGAAGGCTCAGAATTCACTTAGTGTGTGCAAACTTGGAGCGAACACAGGCGGTGAAATTCTACGCAGAGGGAATAAATATACTGGTGCAGTGGTATACGAAAAGTGTTTAGATGTTTACGGTGATTATGTATTGTGGAAGGGTATTGTATTAAACTTGACCGGCAATAGAAAATCTGCCTGCGAATATTTATTGCTGGGGAGCAAACGGCCCTTACTTTTTCAATGACTCTCGTAATTTTGTTTTCGGCTCAATCACAATGCTGCCGTTTTGTACGTCCTACGGCGAAATCGCTATTCTCATTAAAATAGGGATGATATATATTTACGCATATCCACATTTCGTTCCGGTGTAAGCTTCAAGTGGCCAAAATGGAAGTGGAATAAACCGTCGGCGACAAAAGACACACAAGTATCACGTGGCGCGAGATGCACATTTCACGTTGTCTTTGTCGGCGTTCGATTCGAATCTCACTTTGTGTTTACGAAAGCATGACACCGAGGCTTTTAAATAAAGAGCGGTATAGGAGTCTTTACTATTTTTTAATGGTGATGGTCATTTAGTCCTAGCCTTGTCGGCATCCATCGTGCTACACAAAATAGAAATTGAACACCCGCACAAAATCCGAAAATATCTTTGTAAAAACGCAGACTTAATGTTTACATCAATCAAGTATGACAGCAGAGTATATCATCACCTGCACCGTCCTTCTGTCCGTCCATCTGTCCGTCTTTTGTACAAGTCGGCGACTTCCACGTAGACATTATGGACCTCCGGACTTGTAGTTTCGCCCACTCGTTTTTATTCACTTCGTGGAAAAGCACCGCATAATTAGAGGCGAAGTATCTTATAAACAAGCTTGATCCTGTGGCATCCGCGCTCCACTGCGCATTCACCAACTCCTCTCCCACTCCCCTTCCTTACGTAGGAGTTTGATCACCATCTACTCTTCCACCCTCCCGGCGCTGCAGCCTGTAAACCTCCTATGCCCTCCTCTACATCGCCCGTTTTATGTAAACTAGTGCTAGGGTACTAATGCGCTCGGTCAGCTTCCCTCATTCTCGCTTCGCTTCCGTTCAGATGAGTTGTACCGTAAACGTCGCCGCCAGTTGAACTCCAACGTCGGCAGAGATCGTCGCGGAACAGCAGCAGCGCAAGGCTCGCGATTTCGAACTCCAGGCCATGAAAGCGCAAGCCAAGCATCGGTGTCGAGTTGCAAACCCCGAGGTCCGGAACGCCGAAGCCAGGAGTCGGCGTAGAGCTGTCGCTTCCGCTACACAGAGAGACGAGTCTGCGGAGAGGGCAGCGAGGCTTTCTAGACAACTGTAGCCACCACATGATTCATTCGAGACTTCCTCGACAAGGCACAAGCAAAACGTGTAATAATAACACACCCTAAACCAAACCGCACACACTAACGGAAACACCACTTGAACGTAAGCGGAAACTTGGTGTGCACCCCCAATGCTGCTTCGCATCCCCTCATGGTTTCCTTAGAAGGAGATGGTGCAGCCTTTTTTTATATATATCACTGAGCAAGAACTATAGCCATGGGCCGTGGCTTATGTGTCAAGTTTTCAAAGAATTTTATTAGAAAGCTTAGGGTGGATTATATTTTGTCCGCAATCACGCGGGCTGTTTGACAGCTGATTATTCATGCATTATTATTGATTTAAGTACTCTAGTAAGAGTATAAGCCATTCATTCGAACATGTTTATATGTATATTCTTCAGTAAAATTACCACGTATACGAACACTCCGCAGCGTCTCCTGAAACAATTTGATTGACGCTAGCGCCGCGTAGCTTTCGGTTATGTAGCCGAGGTTTCCCTCATCGATGCTGACATGCTATCCAAGCATACCAAGGTATTCCATCCGTAACATCAGAGGCACTTCACGGATAGCATCATAGCATCAGTCTAAATAGTCCAGGTCACGCGTGCTAACGATTGTACTACGTCAGGGTCTCCATTGCTGCCTATCTAAGCACTCGACAAAACGTAGCCAGCATTTTTTTTTTGGAATGGGGGGGGGTCACACCAAACCGACCGGTATGGATGGGGGGGGGGGGTCACGGGCATCTGTTTTCTTCTCTGAAGTCGCTATCGGCGGTAGTTAGAGCGGAACGTGTACGTGTATATGAAGGTCATGAGACCCCCCCCCCCCTTGCCTTGGGTATGCTTGTGAAGAGAGAGTAGTCGCAGTGAAGTACAGTGAACGACACACACAGTGGCCGTTTCCAGCAACGGCTTCTCGTCGCACCTTTGAATGGACTAGTCTTCGAAAAGGCAACATTGCGATGATCTGCCCGGTCGGAGAAGACATCATTAATAAAGCGTAGATGAAGTAGCCCTGGTCGAGTACAGTGCATTTCACTGTCAAGCACGGCTCCACTTACATCGTGGAGTGAGAAGTAGACGCAGCATGATTTTGTCCATTCATAATTACATTTCGGCTTTGCTTACTATGCCGAGCGAATTTCTTACTGTCGATGTTTGTGATTGCATGCCTAAGGGAATGAGTTTTTTTTTACGTTAAACTTCATATGCCAAGCAGGCCTGATAGCAGTGATAGCTTTTAGTCAACATTTTTTTTTACTTTACTGCACGCATCCAAGCATGCTTGTAATACGCAATAAGTGGATTTTCTTTTTTTCGAAGCTATGCTGCACGTTGGAAACATGATTTCGCACGCGTTATTTTTCGGACAGACATTTTCGGAACCTTGATTGACATTACAGTTGCAATGTGACTTTTGATAGCAATGAAGTACTCCAATCGAAAAGGTTTCATTGTGCAATCTGCGAGGGCAATGTAATAGTTGTTTAGAAATGTTCACTTAGTCTCAATCGAAAATACACCTGGGATCAGACTTTGCCTACCCACATAGAAATAGCTTGTTCACTGCGTATGTGTGCTAGAAAACTTGAACGCGCGAAAGACGTGTAATGTTCTTGCTTTCTTTTTTTTTTCGTATAGCTTTCGTCGCTGTGATCTCTGAAACAGTAACGTTGCGGCAAGGTGTGATCCGTTGTTTGCAAACGTGCAGCCGTCGTTTCCCTTTACGTAAACAGATTCAGAATGTGCAGAATATTTCACCGTGCAGCATAGATTGTATACACTGTTCTAACTAGTACGTCCATTCATGTTTGCAGCACTTACGCCGGCGTGAACATGAGCAGCCTCGTACAACACTAAATCTCTAGTATCCTGAAGTACGTGAATGCCACGCTCCCAAGATCTTCTCCAGAGTAAAGGGTTGATCATCCAGCCTCCTTAAGGCACACTGGAGAGTCCAGCGATCTTCTTCAAAGTCTGGACAATGGCACAGAACATGGTCGAGAAAAAGCCACACGAACCCTTTTACAATTCTTGAGGGCAACGCCACTGTGCGACCGCCTGTGAAACCTGAATTGTGTGTGTGGTGTGTGTCTTATGTGTAATGTGTATCTCCTCCTCTCTCCCTTTTTCTCCCCCATTCCTCTCTCCCCCGTGTAGGGTTGCAAACAAGGCTTAGTCTAATTAACCTATCTCTTTCCCATATTTTTATTCCCTCTCTCTCTAGTAATCTGTTCACTAGTAATGAAGGAATGAACTCCGTTCTTTTTTTTCTGAGCATAGTGAACGATAATCCATTTTTCAGAACGCGTGGACTAAGTCATCCATGAAGATCTCTACACGTTCGTGCACTACAACTGCACCGATGACGAAGTAGACCATTTGGTTGAAACTTTTACCGAGTTGCTTAACGACGGCACCTTTCAGGACGCGCCCCGCCGCGGTGGCCTAGTGGTTAAGGCACTCGGCTGCTGACCCGCAGAGCGCGGGTTCGAATCCCGGCTGCGGCGGCTGCATTTCCGATGGAGGCGGAAATGTTGTAGGCCTGTGTGCTCAGATTTGGGTGCACGTTAAAGAACTCCAGGTGGTCTAAATTTCCGGAGCCCTCCACTACGGCGTCTCTCATAATCATAGAGTGGTTTTGGGACGTTAAACACCACATATCTATCTATCTATCTTTCAGGACGCGATAGTTGGTGATGGTGTGCGTCAAGGAAAAAGTGTAGTTTCATCGAAGAGCAGTTTCTGCGTGTCATCTGGAGGTGGTGGAAACAATGAGCCGGCTACGTGCAGAACTATGAATGCCTCGAGCCAGATTTCATCGCTGCACCTACACCATTCCTGTGCGCTCCAGGTCCTGCGGCAAACATGCGATGATAAGGTGCCGGCAAAAAAATGCAAGCCTGCTCGGGTCACCGAGTTGAAATCCGGCCTGCAAAAGCGCGCTGCAAATATTTCGCCGCTCAAGCACATGCCCAATGCCATTCGAGAACGCCAAGAACGTAAACCACAGCAGATTCACGATAACATCCGCACGGTCGAAAGAACCTCACCGCCACCGGATCTAGTGCCACCACTGACCACCGCAAAAGTTAATAATGTGAGCATATCTAAGAAGGATGGGAAAAGCCGAAGCACGCATGAGCCAGGAGCACAGGCAAGTTCCCGAGAGCCATAACCAAGGCCATTTTTCATTCCATCACCGCAACATCAGACTGAGGCCGAGCAGAAGCCACACGAACCTGCGTCCAGTTCACCAAACGACATCGTTTATGTCCCTGATACGCAGCATATATCACCACCACATCATCGCCAAATGTTCGAGATGGAACATGGCTTTTCCAATGCTCCGAAGCCTCGACGAAGGCTCACGCCACGTCGGAGACATCCCCCACTTCCACCCAAGACCGAGAAGAGTCGTGCCCGACAGACTCAACCAACTCCCCAGCCAGTCTACCCGCAGCGTCGATCAACTGGATCCAAGGCTGGACAGAGACCATATTCTATTTCCATTAGTCAAAACACTCTGCTAAAGCTGCAACCACGTCCACGATCTCCACCTGAGTCTCGACAAAAAACACTGAAAAAGTTTATCGCGTTTCCTATTATACCAAGACCACAGCTACCACCTACGCGGCGTCGAAGGCTACCACCGCTACCTCCCACGGCTGGAGAGAAGCCATGGGGACCGCCGATTACGACAAACCAGCCATTGTCCTCTTGCCATCAGGAATTGCCCGCATCTCGACGCAAGGCAGAGAAAAAACATGTGCTTCCCCTTGCATCAACATCCCTCCCAGTGCCTCCGTTGCATCGGGGATCAAGCGCACGTAGCCCCAAGGCTGAGGAGCGGCCATTTTCCACTCTCACTCATCAAAATGTCTACTAAAGCTTCAACCACACCGACGGTCACCATCAATTTCTCGCCAAAAGACCCAGGGGAATATCCGTACCTTTGCTATCGAACAGAGCCCCAGACCAGAGGCAACGCGGCGTCAAACAACGCTGTCGCTTCTAGTCATTACCGAAGGGAAGGCACGGGCACAGCCCTTTGACTCAACACCCCGGCCATTGTTTGCGTCTCGTCAGGAACGACCCGTATCTTGGCCGAAGGAAGAGGAAAACCAACGTGTGATTCCCGTCAGCCCGAAACCATGGCGCATTCCATCGATTGGCAAGAGCTCGACAAAGTCAGCAGAGAGCATCCAGTGCCAGAGTGCCATGGAAGAACTAGGCATGAAAAGCAGTTGCCCGCTCCACGTTGGGACGTCGAGTCAAGACAGTCCAGCCAAAGCACACCAGCAACAAAAATCAAAGCTGAAGATAATTTGTCCAGATTGGTGCGGATGGTAAAAACAAGGAAGCCTGAGTACAGTGAACGAGACATCCGCGTCCACATGGACCGCCCGCGCCGTTCCCTAGGTGGTTTCTCCAACAAGACCTTCAAAGCAATAGTTGAGATGGTGCTAAAATATATGGAATCTGAACAAAAGAAACATGTGAAGGATGAAGCGGGTTACTCCGGGGGTCGATAGTTCTAAGTTTGTCGCACTGCAAGTCTTCTTTTGCATTTGACTTGAACTCTGTGATTTTCATTTCTGCCAATGTAAATACAGCTTTTTTTTCTTTCGTTACATCCATGTGCATTTTCCGTTTACTTACTGGTATGCCAACATGTGTTGGTGTATATCAGTGAACAGTTAAACAGACAAGCCATAACTTACATTAGCTACGCGAGAATTACCGACTCCTGCGTAAGTAACATCTGCCACTTCAGGCAATCAAGATGAGCGCGTAATTCCCCATGTGTATCGTCGCTAGTGCAAAAAAAAAAAACACGCGGCTTACTTTCCGAGAGTTCACTGAAGGTTTTCATATAGGCACTTTTTTCACCGCTAATAACTGAAGCACAAGCTGCGCTCACGAATACCGTCAGTGGTCAGGCTTTGCACCAACAGAGGCAGAATAAAGTGGCTATAATATCGGAATAGAAAATAGTTCGACAGCAAGCCTTTTCTCGCTGGAAATTCTCAAACGTAGATAGAGTCCTCCAGTCAGGACACCATGTGAGTCATACCGGCCCGAAGTGATTGTCACGAAAATATTAAATAGGCGGTATCAAAAAGCGAAGAATTCGGCAGATCCCGCGTACCGGGGAATCGACATTACGCGAAGCATGCGGAGGGAAGGTGACCATGCTGCAATTTTTTTATTGAGCGACACGCCATAAACTGACGCTAAATATAGGTAGAAATGTGTTACGCGCAGTCACATGATGAATAGTTGATGTTTATATAGCCAGTTGTCTGCACTTTCATAACGATGCCAACTGGAACGCGCATGTTGGCAACACCAGAAGCTGATATGAAGCGCTGATACTCGCGAGGATGTTGGCCATGGACATCTGCTGCATATATCAACTCCAGCGCATAGCAACTAAAAACAAGTGACGTTAATCCGACCGGACGGCTGTATAAAAGGAGTACATATCTAATTTTTATAAAATTGGGTAGGCAGCACTGCAACCACTTTTGACGTTTATCGAAGATTAGCGTCTATTCGAAAAGTAGTTCTGAGACCTGGCATGGCTCTGTGGTAAATTTCTTCATTACCACGCAGAATGATTAGGTACGATTCGAGCTTTGACCCTGACATTTGTCCTTTGCATTCGTCGGGTCGACGATACCGATGGCGGGCATTTCTTAACGCTCGCGCGTGAAAATTGCCCTCGTGTGTTCTTGTCGTTTTCTAGGTAGATACTAAGTGTCCATCGCCTGTGGCCACTGTCTGGTGGAAAGAGTATGAAGACGTACGCGACGGGATTGGGACATTATTGATGTCTTGACCAGCGCGTCATAATCGTCAAACCATCTTACCCTCCCATGCTATTTTTGGTTCATGCCAAGTTAAGGGATTCACAACGAGAGCGATGAGTGATTGATTTCTGGGGTTTAACGTCCCAAAACCACCATTTGATTATGAGAGACGCCGTAGTGGAGGGCTCCGGAAATTTTGACCACCTGGGGTTCTTTAACGTGCACCCAAATCTGAGTACACGGGCCTACAACATTTCTGCCTCCATCGGAAATGCAGCCGCCGCAGCCGGGAATCGAACCCACGTCCTGCGGGTTTGATCTGGGAAAACTTGCACGATAGGCACATGCTATTGTTTTATCGTGCGTCGGACGCGACGCACGGCGAAACCAGGGGCCCGGCGCCCATAGCGCTGGCGGGGAAGAAGGAGAAAGTGGCAAAGCCGAGACCCTGGCGGAAATTCTTTACTATGTACAGCATGGTATATATACAATTGTACAACACCCTCTAGGAGGCCAGAGAACAGGTTCCCAAACTGCAACCGAAACCCCTATACCACATCACCCACCCCTTTTAAAATCAAGGGCATTCGGGGTCCTATCACGTAACATGATGCAAAACTAACGTAGAATAAAAATGTGCAGCATGCACACCAAACTAAGAGGTAAAGAACACTGACACATGTATAGTGTCCATTTTCATGAAAGAGAACACGGGAGAGCATGGTTTGCACGCTACGGCGGCTGCTGGCAGCCCGTTAAAGTGGGAGCGAGAGCAACCACAGTCTTTTTTGCGCGTCATCTTGCGGCGAGCAAACCAACCATTCGTTGCTGATATAGAACGGCAAGATTGCAAACCCTTTCCCTAGGTAAAAGGGCCCTGCAACACTTTTTGAGCATGGTCAGAAAAACGCTGCCGATCGGTAGTAGAGGCTCTCGATAACACGCCAGCCAAATGTTATAGTGCAGCACACAGCATGGAATGCACAATAAATTATTACAGTCGGCTAAAAAATACTTTCTCTTCCCTTGACAAATGATGGAAGATGATCAAAAATCACTCGTAGCAGGCCATCTATCAGCCATCGGCTTATTTGAAGATGGCGCGCTCAGTTGTAAGAGAGATCGCCGCGAAAAGACGAGACTTGTCAATGCGTGCGTGCGCGATCGCACTGAAAAAGCCACTTATTCAAAGACAAGAAAAAGTGCTCAAGGTCACGAGGCGCATGGACGTATTTTCTTTGCCCCTGCTATCACTTCCTGCTTAGCTTCCAGCGCTTTCATTGGGACGAGAAAAGAGATAATGCGATTGCAGCGTGCGACAAATCTTTGTTGCTCATAATGAACGTACTCCGCTCGTACTGGGCAGCTTCTTACTTTTGTGGCGTTAAATTAGTGATGCAATAAGCTCTTCTAGTGAATTCATTCCATGGTTACATAAGAAAGTGTTTCAGGGCCTCTTTAAAACACTTCCCTGGCCTCCAGCATTGCAATCGATAATTTAGGCCCGCCGCTAATGTCTACAAAACAACAGGGAGCAGAAGACACACCAAGAAGGCCAGGCCCGCTTTTTCTTTACTGTATCTGCATTTGTTTATTAAAAAAATATGGCATAACTTAGCTTTCATTTGATCAATTCCTTTAGTTAAAAAAACTGATGAATATGAATTGAGTCACTTCAGTTGATCACACTTTTTAATCAGCATTTGGGGAAAACTACACTGTTTTTAGCACAGCTGTTGTCTATCAAGGCAGAGAATTGGGTATTTATTCATATCATTCATAGGAATGAAATTTTATGGCCGTGTCAGGAGAACAAAGATATTGAATGACTCTTGAATTTCACGTTTAGAAGTAAAATGCGACACCGAAATGGGGCCCGTTCTCATTGCCTTGTCATTCGCAAACCAGGCTTCACTTTTCGGTGGACATCTCAATCGTGCCAGAAGGAAAAGCAGGTCTGTATGTATAACGTTAATCATTTCAGGCCATCCTTGAATGCCTATTTAGAGATGCAGTTTAAAAGCGTCTAAAACGCCATAGTTTATCATTCTGCAAATTAGCAAAATGCCCACTACCAGTCCATAAGAAAAAATCTGCGCAGTTATGCACACGGTCTTGCTGTTGCCGAATATATTATACCTTAGCGCTTTGTAATGGATGGGCCTTTACCCACCCGCTCACTGCAGAATTTGCATGGTGCAATTGTCACACAGGTCCCGTTAACTAGGGAGGCGATCGCCGGGCTAATTCCAAGGGCCGAAGTATCGCCCCCCCCGAACCGCACCACGAAAGCGTGGACAATTTAGAAGTGGTCCTTTTTGGCGCGCAAGCAGACGCCGGCTGTGGCCCAAAGAACAAGTCAGAGCCGAGAGTTGATAAACAAACAAATTATATTCTCAATAATGGCAGATCGAAAACAATACACAAAAATGCACACTCCACAACAGTTGCATACAATATGTCACCAATCAAACCAATCAATCAATGTACTACACAATACAATCAGCCACACTTGAAACAACGGACACGGACAACAATACGCACTACAATTCAGTCGCATGCATTGAACAACCAAGACACTTAAAGACTAAAGAGATAGAAAACCTATTCAGTCCAAAGTTCTTGGAACCAAAGTCGAGATGATACTCTTCCGAGAATCACTCACTCAAAGTCCAGCGTTGTTGTCGTTCCGCAGCCCTCGAAGTTTCTCTTCCAGGAAACCTCACCGGAGTTTCTCTTCCAGGAAATCTCCCGTCTTCAATAGGCCACTCTCCAAGCTTCAAACTTCTTCGCCGGAACACGTCAGCTCCACACACGCAGCTGTCGCCACGCGTCTTCGCTCGATAGCGGTGAACACACACTCTTGCCTGTAGCTCGAGCCTTCACCCCTCAGGTGGAAATCCTCTTCATCTCCGGCTTCGTCCCTACGGACCAAAACCTTCACCGACTACACGGCGGAATCCCTGCGCGCTCTGGCGCTCACTTCCGTTTCCTCCTGATCTCTCGTCTCGGCCGCTCGATTAAATACCTTCCGCGCCACCTTCCAGAAAGTTCTCGTCATTTCGTCGGCGCGATACGCAGCGAAGGCTGGGGAGAGGCGCGAGACGGTTCGACTGCCCTCCGCGTCGGATGACTCAACTCGGCGTGGCCACGCCTCCTTCGTTCTAGAAATATCGTGGGCTTGCTGGGCCGCCGATGTGGGGTCAGGAGGTTCGTCGGCGAAGCCACGCTTCCGAGGGGAGAGCGCGCGCCCGGGGAGCCTTGGATGTTCGTTTCTTTTTTTCTTTTGACCTCGCGCTGTTTCTCCCGCCCGTTATCGCAAGAATTTGGCGGCGCGCCCATTTTTAGCGCTCGTTCTGTGACAGCAACGTCTGGTGAGATTCTATGTTTCTACCATGGAACATTACGTTTTAATGAGACTACTCTTCCCACTTGACTCCTGTTCCCCACAAAGCAGTTCCAAGCACAGGCATGGCTCTGTGGCAAAACACTTGCTTGCCGTAGGAGACAGCTTGCGTTCAATTCTTGCTCAGAACCATAGTGTTTAGTACTATTTCTACACTTCCCAATTTTTCGCTCGTGGACAATGCAATTTTTTTATCTCACAACCACAATGCTGATGCCACAGTTTCTCTGAAACAAGCTAACACTACTGCGTTAAAATTAATACTAAGGCAGTTGTTGAATGTAGACAACAGTAAATTAGCAACATATAGACAGGGTTACTGCATGAAATAAATGCTGTGGGACACTTTCAACAACTCCAAGCTGTACTATGCTCACCAGCTCATCAAAATTGCTGGGTAGGCAAGATGGACTGAAAACCATACAGAATCCTTTTTTTTCCTTTTCCCATCATCTTCATTATTGTTCAGCACTGATGTGCTACAATATAAAACTTGATTTGAGACAATAACAACAATGAGGCTACAAAATAGTTGAATTCAGGTGCTGCTTCTAAAAACCAAAATGAAATAAATGAAAAAACACAAAGTAGAGGTATTGATGTTTAATGTCCTTTGTGGCATGTACAATCATGAACAAAGCAACCATTTATGTCTAGAAATTTCATTTGAAGCAGCGCATACGTATAATATTGTAGGAAAAAAGACAAACGTTTTAAGCAAAATGGCTAGCCAGTACTTAAATAGAATTCTTACACCATAACTCACTGTATTAAAAACAATTCATTATGACCATTGCTTGCAAACCATATTACAGTAAAAGCTCGTTTATCCAGATTTCGTTTCATCGGGAATTCCATTGACTTGGACACGCGGCACGGTCCTGGCAAAACTGAACGTATTTCAATGGTGTCAAATGCCCATAATTTCGGAGGTATTTAGACACGCACTGGTTAACTCTGATGATTCCAGAGAGGGCTATCGGGGCTTTACGCTTTAGGTAGCCAATTCTGGTTACTGAAAGCATGAAGTCCTGGCTCCGCCGCTGAACCTAAGTTCTTGGAGAAACCGAAACCGAACGAACAGCAGCAGAATATGATCATGATGATACTGAATGAGAATAAAAGTGGCCAGGTGGCACTAGTCACCACCAGACGGAAGCGCTTGCGCTGCCGGCGCATCCAGTCTCTGAAAAATACGCCGCACGGGACAGTTTGCGCAGCCGCCGCTACCCCAGTTGCCAGTGACGCCTACGCTGCCGATTTATTTGCGTTGTGACTTCGCGCTTAGCGTGTGCAGCTCGGGTACACCAAAAGAGTTGACTGTTGGGCGAGTTGGTGCTTTGACATTGAAACTGTCATTATGTTTTCAGGCTGTGTTTGTGCCTGTTGATGATTGTGGGGCCATTGCTGGTTTGCTCAATGATGATGACATATTATCAGAAGTGTTTGAAGAGGATCAGAATCACTGTTCCGATGATGACACTCAAGATGAGCCGACACGACATCGCACCGTGCAGAAGGCCACCGAAGCTCTCGCTGTCCTCGCGGAGTTGTGCATCTGTTCTGGCGACAGCGAGAGTCCACAGCACCACCACATGGGGTTGAAGAAGACCATTCGAGCACTAATTCTGATGGCAAGGCAGACTAAGTTGACAAAGTTTTTCATCAAATAAAGATTTGTCTGTGCAGAGTACATCTTCCTTTTGTTTTGATGGTTCATTCGATAATCTGGAATTCGGTTAACTCGGATATTTTCACCGGTCCCATGAGATCCGGGTTAACGAGATTTTAGTGTACTTCTAGAACTTTCATAAATAAAGAAAACAACATAGGATGTGAAGGAATAGCTTGTTAACACAATTCTTGGAGCTAAATGCCCCAAATGAAGCTACCATTGTGTGAAGATGCACTGTTCATCACAAAAATTAATTCATAGATAATATATCATGCGATGTTCTAACCAACCTAATAGGTTTATAACTTTAACAGATACTACAAGCCAGAAGATGTACATAATGCAGTCATGTGCAAGATTTGAACACTAGGAAAATGAGAGCATACTTTCTGCACTTATACAATGGATTACAGTGACAAAGAACAAATTCCATGCTACTGTGCAACTTGTCACAAGAGGAAATACGCCATGCCTGCCATTCAGTCCGAGGAGTGTGTTTTACAACCAACCAAAAATAGTACCTATCAGAAATGACCAACCTATATGCATACCTGCCAAGTTTAAGGATTCTGAATCCGCGAGATTTTCGCAACAAGGTGGGGGGAGCTGAAATATTTGCCTCTATATGGGGGGGGAACCAAAATAAAACCCAAGGACAGACAAAAAACAACAACATTGCAAAAAACAAGAGGAGGTGGGGCGGGAGGTCTCATTCGCAAGAACGAACATCAACATTGCAGTCTTATAAAGGCTTGAAGTGGCCGAACACACGAGTTTAGGATTTCCAACTAATGTTAGAGTCTCAAAGAATGAACACAACTAGCAGAATCTATTTCCTTCAAAACAACTCGCGTGTCTTCCTGGGACACACGTGAATGGACGGAACGGCGCAGCTGGCTGCCGCAAAAGCGAGTGTCAAAGCTTTGCTCACCACTAGATTTTATTGACAGGAACACTAAAAACGCATTTATATAGAGTCTAGGCTGTTTTTTGCCGTCACGGCTGTCATTCACCGTATATATATATATATATATATATATATATATATATATATATATATATATATATATATATATATATATATATATATATTGTGGTGTACACGTATCCCGAAAGAGTACGGCCACCAGCGTGGGTCCGGTCTTAGCGAGCCGCAGGGCACGCGTTAACCATCGCCGTGGCGAGAACAGGATACTGCTGAAAGTCGCAACACTTTATTGTGGCAACGCCAAACGCAGTACAGCCCGTTGCAAAAAGGCACGGCGGGAAAGCAAGTAGGCTTATCCACGCCACGGGCACAAAGTACTACACAGGGTGCCACGAGCACGTCTCCGCGGTAAAGGTGATCCACGGAGACACCGGGACCAAGGCCTGGCTGCTCGAGCGAGGGCAAAGGCGCTCGCGTTGGCTTCGGAGAGAGACGGGTCGGCGTAGCTAGGCCACGCACTAGGACACCGTACCACCCTCGGCCATGCGCACGCAGCGGGGCAACAAAAGGTGAGCGTTCGCCTCGGGCGCGAAACGCCGTCGGCGAAGTCCGACGAGCCCCGAGCAACGGGACTCGACGGACGGAAAAGAATGCGTAGCTCACCATTTGCTGTCCCGGACAGTACTGACCGCTCCCGACGCAGCGCGTGGAAACCTCTTGGGAGTCCCCGCGCGCGGCGCCACAGTCAACTTCCGCTTCCGGGTGAGGGAGTTAAACGTCACTCCGCTCTCCCACCACGGCAGACAGCAAAGGAGGGCAGACATGTCGGGACATGAGAACGGCAGAAAAGGCGGCAAAGCCCGCGCAAAGGCAGCGGGCTAGCCTCAATTCCCACAATATATATATATATATATATATATATATATATATATATATATATATATATATATATATATATATATATATATATATATATATAATCCACTCGCACCCGGCGCCCAGCTCTTCCTGATGCGCCAACGCGCACTTATCTCTCCCTCAAGCATACTAAGCCCCGCGGGTGAGTGGGGGGTGAGGGGAGTGGATGTTTGTGCGCACGCGCTTATTCTTTGGTGGGGAGAATCGTGTGCCTTCGGCTCTAACTGGAACGATTGTGTGAGCTGCCGAGCCGACAAAGGCTACATCGGTCTCTGCACGGGTCCTCTGTGCAAAAAGAGCGCGCTTTTCATACAGAGCGACGTAGAACTGGGCCACTTGTTAGTTAGTACTCATCTGTACTTGTGACTACGTATCGTGCATCGTTTTTCTTTATACAGCGCGTTACATATCGAGCGGTAAACATTGTTAGTTGGCTCTGATTGATTGATTTGTGGGGTTTAACGTCCCAAAACCACCATTTGATTATGAGAGATGCCGTAGTGGAGGGTTCCGGAAATTTTGACAACCTGGGGTTCTTTAACGTGCACCCAAATCTGAGTACACGGGCCTACAACATTTCCGCCTCCATCGGAAATGCAGCCGCCACAGCCGAGATTCGATCCCGCGACCTGAAGTTAGTTGGCTCTCGTCCTGTGTGTATTGTTTTCGTGCGTCACTTGTGAGTAAACAGCGCGCTGCTTGTTTCAATCTGTTCGCCGTTCTCAGCGTGACCCTCCATTGTTGTTGCTGTCGCATTCATTGCTTCGCCCTTACGGTGAAACTGTGACATTTTTTAAACCCATTTAAGACCTTTATTCTACCGCTCTGTGCCCTCGGAGCTCGTATATCGCTACCGCGCCGCCACGACCGCGGCTGTATGCACAGCGTTAGCGGAAAACGGCAGTTCCTTTTACAATCCTTGTGTGCTTGGCTGCTCACGCGCCTTGAAAACTAAGTCGTTTTATGCCATCTACGATCGCATCTGCCGCAGTTTTGTCCGCAGAGTTTGCGGAAAGCAGCGTTGCTTTGACTGGTCGAGCACACACTTTCGGGGCTCTGTCAGTTACGTCGTCGCCATACATGATCGCGTCAAGAGCGACCGCGGTTTCGTCCACGGCGGTTGTGGCAACGACGATCACATGCACTGCAGAAGACAGTGCGTGCGCTGGTCGCACGCGTACTTCCATGCTTCCGAGTACGCTGCTCTTGGCCTTCGTTCGACGGTTTCCGCACTAAAGTCTGTATCAGCCACCGCGATTAGGAAATGTGTTCAGAATATCCGAATTCAAGCCAAATAGACATAGTGGGGCGGGGGAATTTAACTATTTCTATCTGCCGCGTTTTCGCATCACTGAGATTCTATTGTACGTTTAAATGAACACCTCTTAAACTCATTGGTAATAAAATGGGGTAGGTTCGAAAAGCCTGGTGCATACTGAGCTGCTTTTTTGTCAATGCGGCCAGATCAAGCACAGAAATTTAGATTTCCGGGAGATTTTCATGAAAACCGTACAAACGGAAGAAACAGTCCAAAACCGGGAGTCTCTCGGCTAATCTGGGAGACTTGGCAGGTATGTATATGGCTACGAACTTTACCCAGATACTAACAACAAAAAAAAACTTGTAACAAAGAGCAAGTCCCCTAAATATTTATCAAAACAAAAATATTTGACGTGGTCTATTCCATGCACTCTATTCATTACATGGCATATCTAAAATAAACCATACCTACGCTGAAAACAGCTGTTTGAGAACATTTTTTCAGTTCAAATCGATTCGCATACTAACAACAAAAAACTTCTAACAAAGAGCAAGGCCCCTAAATATTTATCAAAACAAAAATATTTGACGTGGTATATTTAATGCACTCAATTCATTACCGTACATGGCATACCCAAAATGAACAATACCTACGCTGAAAACAGCTGTAACATTTTTTCAGTTCAAATCAATTCGCAACAGGAAAAATGGTGTTTGTCTACGAAGCACCTTTAAAACCATAGAGTTGCATAAAATGATACCTAGAGAGGAATCTGGCGCTGCGATTGTGCACCCTCATGAGAATTATGGGAAGTACAGGCTTCGGATTGGATCGCGTTAGCCAGCGTGTCTACGGATCTTTTCTACAGTTTCAGTCTCGTTCTTCGTGTAGAGTGGGCAGTAGGGTGGGTGCAAAGGACTGAAGCTGTGCCTTTGTTGTTCAAAGAGGCTGCAAATCGCTAGGCCTCTCAATTTAATGCAACGTTGGAGCTGAATAAGTCGTGTTTGACAGTTTAAACAAAGCATCTTTCCACTCACCGCTGCACATAGATGTAGCGTATCATACCATTGCAGGATATTAAATCCGAGTTCACGTTGTTGTTAGTGCGTCTTGCCAAAATTCGTTGAAATTAAATGCAAAACAATGGCGATGCGAAGTAGACGCACTTCCATGCTCTTCCGACTCGACTTCACAACAAAACGAGAGGTGCGTTGGGGGCAGGCCACTTGAACAGACTCACCTGGCATCGCAGCAGACGAAACGTTAAGTGTTTCTCACTTAATACTGTGCTGTTATTTCCATTAATAGATATTGCATACTTTCGAGGGCAAAACAAGAATGTTTGTTTTGAAATATTGTAAAGAACCGTTAATTAAATCATGAAACCAAATCTGCAACGCAAACGGCAGAGCAATGCATACCCTGGTAGTTAAATTTGTCCAGGTTTCACTTTTGCCACCAAGTCAAAAAAAAGCCTTTTGCAATAAGTTTAGGTGCAAAAAGATCAAGCAAGTTTCAATTAAACAGAACCTCCTATCACTTTTTTTACACTCAGCAAACAAGCATCGCGAATCTCAAGAACGTGATCCATCCGAAGCAGATCCGAAGCCTGTACTTCCCATAATTCCTATGGGGGTACAAGCGCCGCTGAAGGAGCCCGCATAGACACTAGTGCCAGATTCCCCTCTAGGTATTATTGTATGAAACTCTATGTTCAAGACAATGAATGACAGAATGTGAGGATCACCACTGATATGCCCCTTTGCCAGCAGCACTTGAGGCTGCTGTCAAGCAGCTCAAACAAGATCAAGTTACAGTGCTGAGCGGATAAAGAAATATGTGTAAAATGAAAATACCCAAAAACAGACAGCAGTGATGAATGACTGACCAATCAGTCAGAATGCCAGATGACCAAAGGTGGATCTAACCAATCAGTCGAACATATACGATGTGTCCTATTGGTGCAAATGTAGTGCATTGTGCACCTGAAGCCAACTAAACCACAAGCCTTCAAAGTGTAACCCTAAGATGGATACTAGGGTGAACATAAAGGCATGGCTCCACCCACTACCCTTGGCCAAAACAATGCTGCTTAATTTGGGGGTGGCGGTGGTGGCGGGGCTGCCAGCAGCCCAGGTAGCGCAGCCAGCGTACTTAGATCCACCATAGTTGTAGTAGTTGCAGTAGCTGTAGCACTTGTACTGGTACTCGAGGCGGCGCTGTCTGTGCTGGCGACTGAGCTAACTGCGAGCGGCGGTGGTGGTGGCGGTGGCAAGCCCATGTTCATAAATGCTCCTCCAGGGCCCCAAGAAAACAGCTGAGGCGGTGGTGGAGGCACCCCTGTTATCGGTGTTTGCCAAGGGGCTGTAATGAACAATGTATATTTTAGGACAACTCAAAATACAGTCAAACCTCAATATATCGAACACGTATATATCGAATATTGCCTATATCGAACGGTTCCTATATCACGCGGGAAATCGCATGCATTATTGATTTCTTATTTCGAACAAAGTTTGACATATAATGGATATATCGAACTCAGCCACCCCAAACCACCCGCGCTCCATTGACAGGCGGCGAGCTTTCCCGCAACTCTCGAAAGTAGCGGTAGAGCAGCGGGCGTTTACGAATGCTGCACACATCGACGGCGCCGAGAGCGCCTTTTTAACGTAGCGGCGTACGCGCGCCGCAGCCTTGCGGTAGAGGTTCTTGAATGAGGAAAGTGAAGAGAAAAGCGCGGAGCTGTTATTTTTTCCCAATACGAAGGCACCGACACCGACACGGCTTCGCGCGGGGGAGGCAGAGTGGGAGGTAAAAATTGAGGAGAAAAGTATAGGAGGGAAAGGACGCAGACTGTCTCGGAGGCGGCCCGCGCTGCCGCCGGGAAAGGGAAAGCAGTCAGGCGAGCCGGCATGGGCCAACACCCTCTAGACAATCTAAGGCCTCTCCACTTCCTCCTCTCCTTAGCGCCTACGTCACCACACTACGACGGGGCAATGCGTCTTTCTGAAAACGCGTCCTCGGCGCCCGTCGTGGTGTGGTGACGTCACCGAGGAGTGGAGAGGCCTTAGCTAGTCTAGAGGGTGTTGCATGGGCACGCTTTACACCCGGACTCACGCCGCAGCCTTGCAGCTTCCAGTCGTTGCAGTCTCTATGGTGTCAACGGCAGACTGCGCACTTGTTGCAAGCTCCTCCCCCGTAGCATCGGCAGGCATCGGTCGTTGTGCTCGCAGTGTTCGTGCGTTTGGAGTTAGTCCTGTCGCGCACTGTTCGAAGTTGGGCCTGTCGCGCTAACTCCGAACGGCGGAGCTCACGGATGTGGAGATTGTCGCCGAAGCTACTGCTGAGCAGCCAAATGAAGACTCTGCCGAGGTGGATCCCCGAAGCGCTAATGGCGCCCCGCTCCCGACATCAGCTGAGGTCGTAGCTGCCTTGGCCCTTGTGCGCCGCCACTGCGGCGCGATTGAAAGCACCGGCCTATCACTTATGGATCGCCTGGACTATATTGAGGACGTAGTCGTCAAACACGCCATGGCCAACAAAAAGCAGGCTACTTTTTTTTCAATATTTTAAACCAACACAATAAATACTATGTTTGAATCTTCAAGTGAGTATTCACTGCACCACGCTTGAACAATTCGTTGGTCGTTTTCAGCAAGCTGTTGACGCATTTTTTTCGTGATTTTTTATATCGAATTCTGGATATATCGAACTATTTCGCGATCGCCGCGCCGTTCGATATATCGAGGTTCGACTGTGCCACATTACGTATCATGGCTAAACAAGAACAGCTTAAGCATCAGACGATTCATACGGAGTTGATACATAACGTAGTTAGTAAAATCAACAAATTGTTTACACTGGTAATAAGTGACTTTTATACAATGTATTGCTGCCAAGGGACTCTGATAACATGGAAAGTACCACCAGAACATTCGAGTTCTGGTGGTACGAACGGCAATATAGAAAAAAAGAAGTTTTATAATGTAAATAAATTTTGTTAAACCCAAGATCGGGCGACGATGCTCTGATACCATGCCATGCAGTGAAGTCCTCTTCTGAGTGCCCTCACATCATGCATAAAGCCTAAAGATATTCAAGTCCAACGCAGAATGGTAACATGGGATAAGATCACGTCGATTCTGTTTCCACAGTGTTTCAAAGAGACCTCAGGTGCTGCCCAGAACGGGGCGATGCATATGCGAGGCGCTGCCCAGAACGAGGTGATGCATATCCGACAATGTTCATCAAACAAAACCACCACTCAGCCCTATAAACGTGCACAACATCGAAAACTGGCGCATGTCAAAAAAAAAAAATAAGAGCTGCACTCTAAAACTGCATGATACCAAAGTGAGAACCTTAAAGGCGCACTGCGACACTTTTGCAAGTAACCATCGAATGGCTTTAGTGAAGGAGTTTATTGCCTAACGAACTGAGCGCTTCAAATTTTTTCAGAATCCCTCAAGCATGGGGCCGCTATACAGGAATTAGTCACACACTGTCGCTGCTTTCTCCTCTTGTCCGGACGAGCGCGCTGTAGGCTAAGAAGGGGGATGGCACAGGGAAGGAAGTTAAGTCTCACATGCAACAAATCATGACCTTGAGCCCTTCGTCACACTTTTTTTTTCATTTGCATGCGCAGCTTACTCTCATTGTGATGGTGGGCTCATCGCGCACTCTTGCGAATACCACAGTAACTTGCAGCCCACAGTACTCAAATCAGCCAATGGGTGGGAATTTGGGTATCTGGCGTGGCAATTTAAGCTAAGGCAAGAAAAAACGTTTTCAAGTTGATTTCAATACACTCAAACCTCATTATAATAAAGTTGCATCTTGCAAGAAATTAAGTTCGTTCATGGCCTCCAAGATTGCGGGCGCGCGGCGTGGCTTTCTCCAGCCGTCCCAATCGAGGTGCTCCCCAGCAAATTCAGCAAGCATCGTCTCACGTGCCCCACTACCGCGAGTGGGGCGCATTTAATGTGGGTTCTTGGGGGTGGCGGAAACCACGGCAGAAAGCAGAGTGCGTGGGATATCACCATGTGCATGTTTTTGTTTTTGTTTTTTCCTCACACGTAAGCGAAAATCACTGCCACATCTTCTTGCTGCTCTAAAGGTAAGTATTTCTTTTCATTTTATTCCTTTTGTTTTTGTCCAGTTTGCGAATAAAAGCATGGAAACTGCTAATCATTTTTTTACATACATCATAGTAAGGAGGTATTAATTCGTCTGTGACAGTAATACTTTATTTCATTACTGTCTGATTTGTCTTGGTGCTAAAAACCTCAATTTGAGAAACATAGAGGCATATATTATTAAAATTGTTCATAATATTGGAAACATATGTGCAAGATTTAAGACGTGATCGCAGTGAAAAAGAACAAAAAAAAACTGAGGTCAACATGAGCAACACCACAATGGTTGACGGGTGGCATTTCAAGCGTGAAATTCAAGACCAGAACTTGCACTTTTATTTTCTCAATAATAAAGGACTGATCTCAATATTGAACCAATATTTTTCTAAAAAAATTAAGAAAGGTAGATCGGAAAGAAAAAGAGATGAGAAATTCAAACTGTACGATACCTCCAGGACCTTGTGGTGGTCCTGCCATCCATGGAGGCAGCCCTGACGGCGGAGGTCCAAGCATAGGTGGAAGTGGGGGCACTCCAGTCATGGGAGAAATTCCTGCCTGCATAACCCAAACATGCTGCTTAATAACGTTGAATACAAAAAACTATAATGGCCCCTAAGCAACTTTTGGGATGTTTAAATGTGACATTACTTGTCCCTTATGTCAATGGATGCCTTGCATGATCTTACATGACTTACTTGCATGTTCTTACATGACACGCATATGATGATTATTATGTTTACTCAAGTCATACATCTTTGTCATCCATTCACGTCACGTAATGCAAGGACTCTGGTAATACCAATTTTGGTATAAATCAAGCCAGCGAAACGGCCACGGGCACGCTATGAGCGTATCTCATGCAGTCATATTTCACATGATACGCATGTCATGATCATCATGATTGCACCAGTCATATACCTTTGTCGTTCATTCGCGTCACATAATACCAAACTTGGTATATATGAAGATAGCGAAACGGCCGCGAGCGCACTATGAGCGAAGCATGTATTGATGTTTTACATGACGCGCAGGTGATGATCATCATGTTTGCACCAGTCATATACCTTGGTCATCCATTCACGTCACGTAACACCACATTTGGTATATGGGAAACTGGCGAAACGGCCACGAGCACAGTATGAGCGTAGCATGTAGTCATGCTTTATGATAATACTCATGTTATGATTTACACGTTAGGGTCTATCACCTATGCTCGCCATGAAGTCATGTCATAGCATGGAATTTTCGCAATATGTGAATGAAACCACTGCAACAGCAGCAAGAGCGTGAAATGTAAATCATGACAATTATTACATACATGTCCTGATTTTCATGATATGATTACTCACTTTTTTTCGTCATACAGATCCATCGTGTTCTTCCATACCAATTTTGGCGTAGATAACGTTATCGAAACGGCCAGTAGAGCTCAAAGTTGTAAGCGGATAGATAGATAGATAGATAGATAGATAGATAGATAGATAGATAGATAGATAGATAGATAGATAGATAGATAGATAGATAGATTAAAGTCGCCGAAGGTCGCTTAGAAATGCTTCGCATTCAACGAAAAAAAAATGAATCAGATGGGGACGCATGTTCATAACACATGTAATCTACAGTAAACAGTTCTTCAGATGCAACATCGGGGGCCTTCAACCGCCATTGTCGTTCGAAGCCTGGTTCGGCCTTAACTCAGTAAATATATTTGGCAGACGCG